>ONZH01015285.1:0-63872 GCA_900303285.1 Rhinella marina
TGTAATCTGCAGGCAGTGTGTTATAGAGCAGGAGGAGCTGAGCAGATTATATATAAAGAGAACCTGTCACCATGTAATCTGCAGGCAGTGTGTTATAGAGCAGGAGGAGCTGAGCAGATTATATATAAAGAGAACCTGTCACCATGTAATCTGCAGGCAGTGTGTTATAGAGCAGGAGGAGCTGAGCAGATTATATATAAAGAGAACCTGTCACCATGTAATCTGCAGGCAGTGTGTTATAGAGCAGGAGGAGCTGAGCAGATTATATATAAAGAGAACCTGTCACCATGTAATCTGCAGGCAGTGTGTTATAGAGCAGGAGGAGCTGAGCAGATTATATATATAAAGAGAACCTGTCACCATGTAATCTGCAGGCAGTGTGTTATAGAGCAGGAGGAGCTGAGCAGATTATATATAAAGAGAACCTGTCACCATGTAATCTGCAGGCAGTGTGTTATAGAGCAGGAGGAGCTGAGCAGATTATATATAAAGAGAACCTGTCACCATGTAATCTGCAGGCAGTGTGTTATAGAGCAGGAGGAGCTGAGCAGATTATATATAAAGAGAACCTGTCACCATGTAATCTGCAGGCAGTGTGTTATAGAGCAGGAGGAGCTGAGCAGATTATATATAAAGAGAACCTGTCACCATGTAATCTCTGCAGGCAGTGTGTTATAGAGCAGGAGGAGCTGAGCAGATTATATATAAAGAGAACCTGTCACCATGTAATCTGCAGGCAGTGTGTTATAGAGCAGGAGGAGCTGAGCAGATTATATATAAAGAGAACCTGTCACCAGTGTAATCTGCAGGCAGTGTGTTATAGAGCAGGAGGAGCTGAGCAGATTATATATAAAGAGAACCTGTCACCATGTAATCTGCAGGCAGTGTGTTATAGAGCAGGAGGAGCTGAGCAGATTATATATAAAGAGAACCTGTCACCATGTAATCTGCAGGCAGTGTGTTATAGAGCAGGAGGAGCTGAGCAGATTATATATAAAGAGAACCTGTCACCATGTAATCTGCAGGCAGTGTGTTATAGAGCAGGAGGAGCTGAGCAGATTCATGTCGCATATATTTCAGGTGTGTACTGTTTTCGTTGTTGGTGTGACCCCCGCCTCATCTCCTGGACTTACTCCCCAGTATAACTGCGCCTCATCAGTAATTTGCTGCATCTTATGTCCTGGACACTTGTTGCTTAGCGTGGACTCCTCCTTCATTGACATTTTCTTACTAAGTCTTCCCATCTTGGACCATATACCCCCTCCCCACACATTGCCCCCCTCCCCCTCTTTTGGCAGCACTCTGTCTGACAGCATCGGCTGCTGCATCTTCTCAGCTCCTAATATTGAAGTCCCAACATCTGTGTCTGACTGCGAGCTGCCGTGAAATGAAATGCGTGGTGTTAATGGGCGCCTGATGCGGAATCAATAAATAACGTATCGCGCTGATTGTAACGGAACGATCGGATGATTTCTATTGTCAGCCGCGATAAGTAATCAGCTCATTTATACTCCATTAAATTAATTACAGCGACGCTTCTGTTCATCCATCAGCGGTGGAGGAACGTGGGACATCTGGATCTTCTGTATTAGGGAGACTCAGCGACAGCGCCGGCGGATGGAATGTGTGGGGAGCGACCATCATTCGTCCACATTAACACTTCAATCAGGAGCCATGTCTTTCTGCAATGAAGCGCTCTTAATTAGGCGTCCGCCATGTATGAACCGCTGTGCGGCACAGCCTGCGTCATCCATCAATCAGGAGCAAACCCCAAACGGAGAATGATGTATGAGAATCTGGCCACCAAGAAAAGTCTAAACAGCAGCACAGAGGATTTCAGGAGAGGACCGTGCTGATCTTGTGGAGGTCACAGGGTGAGAGTTACATAGTGGAAGGAGCAGGGTCCTCCCAGCAGCACAGAGGATTTCAGGAGAGGAGTGTGCTGATCTAGTGGAGATCACACGCTAAGAGTTTCATAGTGGAAAAAGTCCCAAGCAAAGTATTTTAGATAAGTTTGCTGGTCTTGAAGTAGCCAGAAAGCTTGTATTTTTGTATTATTTTATCACTTCTATGATAAGTGTATACTGCTGTGATTGTTTTCTGGTCATTGCGCTGTTTATGGTGATTACACAGATCACATTGATGTAGAACATATTAATGAATTTTCAGCATCTTCTCAGTAATAAATTAGGTAAAGTAATAGATCTCTGGTCACACTGCCACCCAGTGGTCACTTCTTGTACTGCCTTCTCATACTGTACATTTAGATACTTGTAACTTCTGGTGACAGGAAAGATGATCATATTAATAAGGTGATATTAATAAGGTGAATTAATAAGGTGAATTAATAAGATGATCATATTAATAAGTAACCTGGTCAGATACAAATACAGTAACATATGAAGCAGCAGAGCTACATGTGTGCTACACCTATCATACACTGGTGATTAGGGTTATTCAGTTTGGAAAAAAGAGGATTGACGGGCAATCAAATAACTGTATAAATATATCAGGAATCAGTACAGAGATCTCTCCCATCATCTATTTATCCCCAGGACTGTGACTAGAGCAGGGGCACACAACCCACAGCCTGTATGCGGCCCACAGAGCCAAGGTTTGTGGTCCGCGTCTTGCAGGACAGAAGCATAGCTGGTCGTGCTATCAGGTGTGTTTCTGCCCAGAGCACCTGCAGTCTACCAGGAGCAGGTCGGTCCCCGGCAGTCAGTGACAGCACGGTTCATCAGCACTTCTGCCTTCTCCTCAGTGACCACTATGAATTTTGGACCTGAGATCATGTGATCGCCGGCTGTTTCAGGGGTAAAAAATTTATAAAATGGAAATAAAATAAAAAGGAAACAATTTAAAAAAACTATCCCCAACTTTATATGACTTCTTGGTGGACATATTATGTGGCAAAATAATCTTTTAAAAAATAAGTAACAAAACAATTATAAAAAATTAATAAAATACAAATAAAATGTAAAAAGTGCAATATTAAAAAAAAAAAAAAAAAAGGTCAGTGTCCTCCAAAGGTCTTTTTATGACATCTTGGGGGACATATTATGTACCAGAAATGTATTAAAAAATGAAGTTAAAAAAAATAAAAAATAAAATACATTAAAAAAAAAACCACACCAACCAAATGCACATGACCGGTGCCGGCCCCTGTCCCCGTATTGTGGCCCGCATACGGCGGGCACCAGCCATGTGCAGCCCGCATCACAGATCGCGGACCTATTCACTTCAGTGGGTCCACAATCCAGGAGATGCGGAGCGGAGGCACGGATCGGAACACCACAGAAACACTACTTTTTTGTGGATTGAATCCGGCAGCCCCACTGTCAGTGCCTGTGCGTTGTAGACCGTAAATTACGGTCCACAGCACGGGCACTGACTGCACACGTTCGCATGCATGAGCCATTATCGCCGCTTCCACAGGAAACAACACATATTATATAACAAAGCGAGCGACACAAAATAGGGGAGTAGTTCTAACATGTTGTGTGCATATTTAATGATTAAGGAGTATGGTCAGAAAAAAAATAATTAAAAAAATAAAACAAGAACATTTATTATAAAGCTTCATGTGTCACAAAAAATGTTGCAAAAATGATTATTAATGAAGCAGTTATAAAAAGGTTACAACTGTTGGAACCAATTGCGCTAATTCATAAAACACGTGGCATTAAGGCCTTTTATCATTAAAGGGTTAATCAATGCATTTCTCCGTTAGTAAAGTAACGGGCTTTCTGGTTATTACATGGCGCCTGTAACTGGAGGACGTAATAACCAGTGAGCGCCGTCCTCTGCAGTGAAGGAAAGCGCTAATTTATGAATAGGAGGCAGGATGGAAGGAAACGTCGCCACCTTTCTGGATTTTTCCGATAAAAATTATTTCTTGCAGCACGGCACCTGGAATAGAAGATTTGTAGTTTCCTGCTCCCCGGCCCTCCGCTCCTCTGTGCCACCCCCGCTGCCTCCATCTTCTGGTCCCTGCGGTGTTTACACCTGCACCATTCCTGCAAATGCCTGGCTTCAGAGGTCATATGCTGCTTGTGCCCACAACACTGCTGGAGCCAGGCATTGTAGCCAGATAGGATGCTGTAGGAGCAGTCAGACTATGGACTCTTTACAGTAAGAGCAGTGAGACTATGGACTCTTTACTGTACGAGCAGTGAGATTATGGATTCTATACTGTAAGAGCAGTGAGACTATGTGAGACTATGGACTCTTTACTGTACGAGCAGTGAGACTATGGACTCTTTACAGTAAGAGCAGTGAGACTATGGACTCTTTACTGTACGAGCAGTGAGACTATGGATTCTATACTGTAAGAGCAGTGAGACTATGGACTCTTTACTGTAAGAGCAGTGAGACTATGGACTCTTTACTGTAAGAGCAGTGAGACTATGGACTCTTTACTGTAAGAAGCGGTGAGACAATGGACCTCTTTAACTGTAAGAGCAGCGAGACTATGGACTCTTTACTGTAAGAGAACGTGAGACTATGTGAGACTATGGACTCTTTACTGTACGAGCAGTGAGACTATGGACTCTTTACTGTAAGAGCAGTGAGACTATGGACTCTTTACTGTAAAGAGCAGTGAGACTATGGATTCTTTACTGTAGAGAAGTGACTATGTGAGACTATGGACTCTTTACTGTACGAGCAGTGAGACTATGGACTCTTTACTGTAAGAGCAGTGAGACTATGGACTCTTTACTGTAAGAGCAGTGAGACTATGGATTCTTTACTGTAAGAGCAGTGAGACTATGGACTCTTTACTGTAAGAGCAGCTGAGACTATGGACTCTTTACTGTACGAGCAGTGAGACTATGGGACTCTTTACTGTAAGAACAGTGAGACTATGGACCTTTACTGTAAGAGCAGTGAGACTAGGGACTCTTTAACTGTAAGAGCAGTGAGACTATGGATTCTTTACAGTAAGAGCAGTGAGACTATGGACTCTTTACTGTACGAGCAGTGAGACTATGGATTCTATACTGTAAGAGGCAGTGAGACTATGTGAGACTATGGACTCTTTACTGTACGAGCAGTGAGACTATGGACTCTTTACTGTAAGAGCAGTGAGACTATGGACTCTTTACTGTAAGGAGCAGTGAGACTATGGACTCTTACTGTACGAGCAGTGAGACTATGGATTCTATACTGTAAGAGCAGTGAGACTATGTGAGACTATGGACTCTTTACTGTACGAGCAGTGAGACTATGGATTCTATACTGTAAGAGCAGTAAGGCTATGGACTCTTTACTGTAAGAGCAGTGAGACTATGGACTCTTTACTGTAAGAGCAGTGAGACTATGGACTCTTTACTGTAAGAGCAGTGAGACTGTGGACTCTTTACTGTAAGAGCAGTGAGACTATGGACTCTTTACTGTAAGAGCAGTGAGACTATGGACTCTTTACTGTAAGAGCGGTGAGACTATGGACTCTTTACTGTAAGAGCAGTGAGACTATGGACTCTTTACTGTAAGAGCAGTGAGACTATGGAACTCTCTCCCTGAGGAGGTGGTGATGGTAAGTTCACTATAAGAGATCAGGAGGGGCCTGGATGTATTTCTGGAGGTAATAATATTACAGGTTATAGTTACTAGAGAGGGGGCGTTGATCCAGGGAGTTATTCTGATTTCCTGTTTGGAGTCGGGAAGGAATTTTTTTCCTCTAAAATTAGGAAAATTGGCTTCTACCTTCTACCTTTTGCCTTCCTCTGGATCAACTTTCAAGAAAACAGGCTGAACCACTTGGAGAGAAGGCTTTTTACAAACTGCATTATTATGAGTCATAACTCACCGAAAACCCAGCAATATCCACAGAACACAGGCTCTTAGCTCCTCCCAAGAAGTGACATCATCATATGTAATAATCAATAACTTTTTATAAATTAATTTAAAATTGGAATATCAGATAAAATACAAATACAGAACAATGTGGAGCCCGCAAGTTGTAGAAGAAGTAGAAGACCTGCAGAATGACGACAGATATGGCCCCGATACCTCATTGCCCTCATGTTCCTGTTTCTCTTAGGACAGACGTGTGTACATCCCATTCCAGTTCACAGTCACTAACTGCTGATTTCCCAACCACATCTGTTCCACGCCTGATCTACTCTTGGTGTAACAATATTTCCTGACATTTGACCTCATCTTCCCCCCTGCAAACTTTAAAATATGCCCCCCTGTTCTTGTGTTGAGTTTCCTTCCACAACATATTTAAAGGGAATGTGTCGTGAAAAAATGACTTCTTGTTTAAATCATGTCTTTATGTTAAAAATATATGTTTTTAGACTTTTGAACCAGAGAACAGGCAGGGAGTGGAGTGGACGATACAAGAGAACAGGCAGGGAGGTGAAGTGGATGATACAAGAGAACAGGCAGGAAGGTGGAGCGATACAAGAGAACAGGCAGGGAGGTGGAGTGGACGATACAAGACAAACAGGCAGGGAGGTGGAGTGGGACGATACAAGAGACAACAGGCAGGGAGGTGGAGTTGAACTACAAGAGAACAGGCAGGGAGGTGAAGTGGATGATACAGACAACAACAGGCAGGTGAGTGGGTGATACAAGAGAAACAGGCAGGGGTGGAGTGGGCGTGATACAAGAGAACAGGCAGGGAGGTGGAGTGGGCGATACAAGAAAACAGACAGGAGGTGGAGTGGCGATACAAGAGAACAGGCAGGGAGGTGGAGTGGGATGACAAGAGACAGGCAGGGAGGTGGAAGTGGACGATACAAGAGAACAGGGAGGTGGAGTGGGATACATGGGCAGTGGAGTGGACGATACAAGAACAGGCAGGGAGGAAGTGTGAAGATGGCGATACAAGAAGAACAGGCAGGGAGGTGAGTGGGCGATACAGAGAACAAGGGAGCGAGGCAGGGAGGAGTGGAGGTGGACAAGAGAACAGGCAGGGAGTGAGTGGAGATACAGAGAACAGGCAGGGAGGTGAAGTGGATGATACAAGAGAACAAGCAGGGAGGTGGAGTGGATGATACAAGAGAACAGGCAGGGGAGGTGGAGTGGGCGATACAGAGAACAGGCAGGGAGGTGGAGTGGCGATACAAGAGAACAGGCAGGGAGGTGGAGTGGACGATACAAGACAAGAGGGAGTGGAGTGGGCGATACAAGAGAACAGCAGGGAGGTGGAGTGGGCGATACAGAGAACAGGCAGGGAGGTGAGTGGGCGATACAACGAGAACAGGCAGGGGGGGGAGTGGGCGAATACAAGAGAACAGGCAGGGAGGTGGAGTGGGCGATAAGAGAACAGGCAGGGAGGTGGAGTGGGCGGATACATAGAGAACAGGCAGGGAGGTGGAGTGGGCGATACAAGAGAGGCAGGGACAGAGAACAGGCAGGGAGGTGGGGTGGGCGATACAAGAGAACAGGCAGGGAGGTGGAGTGGGCGATTACAGAGAACAGGCAGGGAGATGGAGTGGGCGATACAAGAGAACAGGCAGGGAGGTGGAGTGACGATACAGAGAGTAAACAGGCAGGGGAGGTGCGAGTGGCGATACAAGAGAACAGGCAGGGAGGTGGAGTGGACGATACAAGAGACAGGCAGGAGGTGGAGTGGGGCGATACAAGAGAACAGGCAGGGAGGTGGAGTGGGCGATACAAGAGAACAGGCAGGGAGGTGGAGTGGACGATACAAGAGAACAGGCAGGGAGGTGGAGTGGACGATACAAGAGAACAGGCAGGGAGGTGGAGTGGGCGATACAAGAGACAGGCAGGGAGGTGGAGTGGGCGATACAAGAGAACAGGCAGGGAGGTGGAGTGGGCGATACAAGAGAACAGGCAGGGAGGTGGAGTGGGCGATACAAGAGAACAGGCAGGGAGGTGGAGTGGACGATACAAGAGAACAGGCAGGGAGATCAGCTGAGGTGCTTGTCCTGGCTGATAAGGCAATGATTCCACGAAATGCCCCCGGAAGTATAGAAGTCAGAGGGGTAACGGAGACCAGAAAACAGGAAACCAATGACTACAAAAAAAGTGAGATTTTTTCATACTTCGGTCTGAAAGCCCCTTTAATACCCCCACCCCCGTTCATTGGCCCCGTTGTATATGGAGACACTATATATAATATCTGGAGATCCGGAGGGGTCCTAAGACCTTCTACATCTCTGCAGTCATTACTACAAACCTGATGAGGACTACTGTGTCTCTGCATCTTGTTGTGTAACTAGAGAAGCCTGCCTTGGTAGGGTTCCTGTCTGTTGAACGTCAGAGGTGGTAAACATGTCTCGCCCGCCGGGTCCTGATCAATGATCTGAGCTGCTGTTACTTGTTCTTGAGGATGATGACCCTTCCCTGCCCTGACCCCCGGCCGACCTGAGCCCATCATCCCACTGACCGCACTACCACCCTCACCTACCTGCCCCGGCCTTCACCCACGTCAGCACGATCTCACCTCATCCTCCGGATCAGAACGTCCATCAGTCCATTAAGCAAAGCGAGAAAAGAAGATGCAGTAAACACCTCGGAGCTGCAGTGTGCAGCCGCTAATGTCAGGTATTAAAGGGTCACTCCGGTCTCCTGTGTGTAAAGCTTAATGGGGCCATTTATATTCGTATTTAAAAGGCTTCCCGTTGTGGAAAATAATAAGCCGATATCCCTCTGACTGATCCCCCAGCGCTCCCGATGCTTCACGTCCACCGACAGTCTCTGCTTCCCGATCCCTCTTGAGGGTCTCCTCCGCGGCCCGGGATTGGATAAGTGGACATTTCCTATATATTGAGAGAGACTAGGAAGCAGCGTCAGGGAACCACGCTTGTCGGTTAGTAAGAAGTAGAGGATCGGACTGAAGGGGAAGTGTGAGCACAGGAGCAGAGTACACATGGCTCTCGGGGCCCATGGAGCACACTGCAGCCGAACGGAGGAGGAGCAGGAGGGCAGGCGGGCACCATTGCATGGGGGCTACAGTCTGGCAGGGCAGGCAGGGTAGTTCTGCTTCTCTGCCCGAGCACTGACTGGTTAGCACAAGCTGACCTGTGTGGATCAGCGCTGGGGAGGAGGGCACAGAGCTAGCATCTAAGCCCACCAATGCTGTCTGTGGGATTGTGGAGGCAGAAGCAGAACAGAGGAAGAGGAGGTAACAGAGTTTGGTTAACTGCTCTGCCAACTTAAAGGCACTGCAAGCCACCGCCTGAGGCGAGATTCTCAACCCGCCTCATGGCATTAGCGGCCCTGCCTATTGGCCTGCACAACATCTGTAGATACAGAATAAGAGGACATTTGTCATGAAGATTTTTTGTAAAGTTGTTTCACTTTTCATTTAGATACATTGAAGCAATGACAGAGTAGGACATGAAAGATGATGCTTGTCCTACTTTTGTCCGCATATGCGGTCCGTGGTCCCACTGTAGTCAATGGGTCCGCAAAAAATGCGGATGATATGTGGAATTCATCGATATGTCCGCATGTCATCCGCAATTGCGGATCCGTTTCCAGGAAATAGAAAGAAATACCCTAACAACATATATTCATCCTTCTGTTTCTTTTGCGGAAAAACAGAATGGATGTGGATGTACAATTGGTAAAAACGGAAGGTTTTTGCGGAAACACGGATCCGCAAAAAACAGAATGAAAATCTGGAAAAGAAAAATACGGACGTGTGAATGAAGCCTTAGAGTTGTGGCAGTGCCACTGGCATCTCCGTGTCAGCCAGCACATTTAGTAGTAGAAGTTTGGGCAATGTCTTGTGATCAGAGATGCAGGAGAGACGCTGGGTGGCACAGCATTGGTAACAGCTGGAAGACACTGAAGGTTCCTGCGTATAGTTATCTAGAAGTGGAGGTCAGTGACAGTATTCATAAAGGTGACCACCTCATGAGCGATATAGTGCTAAGATGCAGCTGGGTTTGACGGTAGACAATAGCTTCCTAGTCCCAGCATCCTGATAGCAGCCAAGGCTTGGAGAAGGACATACAATCGTGATCAGCCAGTGTCACGGGGAGACAGCAGCGCTCTTCCTCCTTGCAGCGCCGCCGGACTCCCACTGTTGTTGAGGAGCAAGGACAAGATGTGCGTCCTCGTCTCCATTACAATAGGGGCGGGGAGGACCCGGCGCGCGTTCAGTCTCAGCGTGGTCGGCGTCCTCCCCATCCCCTTGACGACCGGCAGGTGGAGCTTCTGAGCGCTGGCAGGAGGGCCAGTGCTCAGCTATGAATATGTGTGCTATAGGTCACGTGACCTACCTCTGAGAACTGGCAGGGAAGCCAGCACTTCCTGTTTCAGTTTTGGAATTAGGTCAGGTGATGCCGCCTCGTCACATGACCTACTTGGAGCCCTATTCTACCCCGGAGGTTTGTTCGGTTCTGCATTTTCGTTTTGCGCTCCCTGCCTTCAAACAGCCATAACTGTTTTATTTTTCTGTTCACATAGCTGTATGAGGGCTTCTTTTTTGCGGGACAAGTTGTACTTTTTAACGCCACCATTTAATATTGCATATGGTGTAGTGGGAAGCGGGAAAAAAATTCCAAATGGGGTGAAATTGCAAGAAAACCGCTATTCTGCTACAGTTCTACGGGTTTCTTATTTACAGCGTTCAATGTGCATTAAAACTGACCAGTTACTTTCATTCTAGTGGTCAGTACGAATCCGGCAATACCTAATATGTATAGTTTTTCCTGCGTTTAGATGGTGAAAAAATAATTAGAAAGTTGCCCTTTTTTTTTTTTTTTTCCTTGTCATATCTTGACCCCTATAACTTTTTGGTATTTATGTGTACAGAGCTGTATGGGGGCTCATTTTTTGCGGGGCGGTCTGAAGTTTTTATTGATACCATTCTGGGGTGTGTATGACTTTTTGATCACTTTTTATTTAATTTTTTAAAAAAACGGCAAATGGCCATTTGGACGCTTTTTTCCGCCACACAATTCGCCGTATTTTTTTATATTTTAAAAGTACGGGCGTTTTCGGTCACGGTGATACCCATGATGTCTATATTTATTGTTATTTAGGTCTAGTGGCCAGAATAAGAATTGCAGTTTGAAAACTATAATCCTCACCAGCGAGGATTACAGTTTTCATATGGTGTACAGACACCCCGATTGGCCAATCGGGGCGTCTGTACACCACCCGGAATCGTAGGCTTCCGGGTTCAGACGCATCCTGATGCCGTGATCACGTGTGATCACGGCATCAGAAGGCCCAGGAAGTCGCCGCAGACGGAGGTAAGAAGCGGCAAGTCTCTGCTGTCATGTCCCCGCACTGCCCGAGCGCCGTACATGTCGGGAAGGGAAGGGGTTAATCAGGCAGCCTGCCAGCCACAGGTTGCCTGTGATTAGTCTTTCATCCAGAGCTTGTTACCACTGCGATTGCTTCCTGTGAATTTGGCTTGTGTACTCGACTACCCTCTCGTCTCTCCCCTGGTACTTCGTTATCTCTCGGTTTGACTTCGGCTTGTTCTCGGATTTGGCTTTTGGATTTCCCCTGTAGTTTGACGTGTCCTCCAGGTTTGACTTTGGCTTTACGACTCTGCATTTCTGTATTGTGGTTCTGTTTTCCCTTTCCCTGTATGCCCCTGCACGTATCTAGGCTAGGGATTGTCGCCCAGTTGTACGCCGTTGCCTAGGACGGGTCGTGCAAGTAGGCAGGGTCAGAGGTGGGGTTCTAGTCAGGGCTGCCCTTCACCCCTGACGTGATAGCCAGCTTGCCACCAAGTATGCCATTTGGAGGTGTCTATGTGAAATACCCGTGTACCTCAAAGAAAGGATCTGTGAGGTGGTTGTGAGGGTAGAGCTACCACCACCTGGGCACACATGAACACGATACCACGCTGTTCTCATAGGGAAGCCTAGAACCTCCATGTCTGGCATGTATCCCCTCTCCACAGGAAAGTCTCTTGAATGCAGTCTTAGCTTCTGTCTCAACCCACTGGTGTCTTTGGTGGATGCTTGTGGCCAGATCTTGATTTGTCTCCTGCCCCCAGCCCTGATCTAGCCCTACAGCAAGGTAAAGAATATCCTTGTGATAAGCAGTGTACATACGGTATGTGAAGAGGAGGGAGGACTGAATGTTACTTTTCCCTTTAGTCTTGACATTGTTCCGATCTCCTTCTCTTACAGTTTCTTGTTGTCTCCACTTTTTTCGGTGCAGTTTGTTTTCAGGAGCCGCTGAATAATTAACAGGAAAGTCAGGTTAGTTTTGCATTTTATGATTAAACTGCGAGGATCCGCGCGTCCTGCGAGCAGCGATACATCTTTAATGACTCAATATCGTAACATTTCAAGTCTGATGTTTTGTAACCATCGGCTGCAGCGGAAACGATGAGGAAATTAAACTGAAATCGAGTCTAATTATTATTTTATGATTCATATCTTAGTTTGTGTCTTTGCCTCATACACCAAGCCATGATGGGAAACTCACCATCTTATTACTGAGATAATACTGTACTAACCTGACCCTATGATACGCCGTGATACAGCCTGCTCAGATACGTATCTAAAGGTATCTACAAGGCCCATCATCAGGGCAGTTACTGGGCGGAGCGCTCATAGAAGCGCTGGTTTTAGATGATTGCCAGAGAAGAAAATGCTCATTCATGGGGCGATCGCGTCTTCCATCCGTAATTCCCAAAGACTGCCTGTAAATCAGCCTATCCTGTGTGATACTGCCTGCTGAGCTGTGTATCTAATCCTATCCTGTGTGATACAGCCTGCTGAGCTGTGTATCTAATCCTATCCTGTGTGATACTGTCTGCTGAGCTGTGTATCTAATCCTATCCTGTGTGATACTGTCTGCTGAGCTGTGTATCTAATCCTATCCTGTGTGATACTGCCTGCTGAGCTGTGTATCTAATCCTATCCTGTGTGATACTGCCTGCTGAGCTGTGTACCTAATCCTATCCTGTGTGATACAGTCTGCTGAGCTGTGTATCTAATCCTATCCTGTGTGATACTGTCTGCTGAGCTCTGTATCTAATCCTATCCTGTGTGATACAGCCTGCTGAGCTGTGTATCTAATCCTATCCTGTGTGCTGAGCTGTGTATCTAATATCAAGTGTGATACTGTCTGCTGAGCTGTTTATCTAATATCATGTGTGATACTGCCTGCTCAGCTGTGTATCTAATATCATGTGTGAAACTGTCTGCTGAGCTGTGTATCTAATCCTGTCCTGTGTGATACTGTCTGCTGGGCTGTGTATCTAATCCTATCCTGTGTGCTGAGCTGTGTATCTAATATCAAGTGTGATACTGTCTGCTGAGCTGTGTATCTAATATCATGTGTGATACCGTCTGCTGAGCTGTGTATCTAATATCATGTGTGATACTGTCTGCTGAGCTGTGTATCTAATATCATGTGTGATACTGTCTGCTGAGCTGTGTATCTAATCCTATCATGTGTGATATCGTCTGCTGAGGTGTGTATCTAATATCATGTGTGATACCGTCTGCTGAGCTGTGTATCTAATATCATGTGTGATACCATCTGCTGAGCTGTGTATGTAATCCTATCCTGTGTGATACTGCCTGCTGAGCTGTGTATCTAATCCTATTCTGTGTGATACTGTCTGCTGAGCTGTGTATCTAATACCATGTGTGATACTGTCTGCTGAGCTGTGTATCTAATCCTATCCTGTGCATACCTCCCAAGTGTCCCTCTTTTTGACCCAAGTCCCTCTGTCCCTCTTTACTCCTTAAATGTCCCTCTTTTTGACCTGGAGAATTAATGCATAAATGTGCATTAATAAATTTACTAAATTGCTCCTTACTAAGCTATCTGTATGGTTTCTACCTGTATATTAGACAATAACTCCATTATTTGGTGCAATTTGGACCTTAACATATCTATAATCTGATGATTTATATACTAATATTTATATGGACATTGAAGCGCAAGAAAATAAAGGCCGCAGGGGCTCCAGTAAGGCTTCATTCACACGACCGTATTTTGTTTCCATGTCCGTTCCGTTTTTTTTGCGGACCGTATGCGGAACCATTCATTTCAATGGGTCCGCAAAAAAAACGGAAGGTACTCAGTATGCATTCCGTTTCCGTATGTCCGTATTTCCGTTCCGCTAAAAAGATAGAACATGTCCTATTCTTGTCCGTTTTGCTGACAAGGATAGGCATTGTTACAATGGATCCGCAAAAAAAACGGAAACACGGATGCCATACGGAACGTCATCCGTTTTTTTTGCGGATCCGCAATTTGCGGACCGCAAAACACATACGGTCGTGTGAATGAAGCCTAATTATGATTTGGGCGGAGTTAGAGGCGTGGCCTAGTATAAAAAAAAACTGCCATGATGCGCGCCGCACACATTGTCCCTCTTTGCAATTTTCAAAAGTTGGGAGGTATGCCTGTGTGATACTGTCTGCTGAGCTGTGTATCTAATCCTATCCTGTGTGATACTGCCTCTGAGCTGTGTATCTAATCCTATCCTGCGTGATACTGTCTGCTGAGCTGTGTATCTAATCCTATTATGTGTGATACTGCCTCTGAGCTGTGTATCTAATTCCATCATGTGTGATACTGTTTGACATGAGGTCTTTCCTCCATTAGGGAGGTTTCCTCTTTTTTTCTAACAACCAATCAGCGATTTGATTGGTGGCTGTGGGTATCGTTCCTCTCCTTTCTCAGCTCTAGATATGATATTATGCGGGTGATGATGGGGGTTATTGTACTCAGCAGTTGCCCAGTACGCTCCACATATTTCACGTGTTGGTTATCGGGCAGATGCCCACAGTAAAGATGGCCGCCCAGTCATCAGCGTTCTATTTGCTTAGATTTTCCGGCTTGCTCGGTCACATGATCACTCCGCCTCTGCAAGATGGCTGAAGACCTGCCTGCGGAGCTGGATGTGGTGATCCTGGGAACAGGTCGGGACAAATGATGTCGTGACATGATTGAGATGTGTTATAGGCTTGTGTGACCCGGCGGGGGGCGGAGCCAGAGGGTCACCCGTTTTGTGCTATTGCTGGGCTGTGTACTGATGATTCATTCATCTGTCTGCCGGTTACAGGACCTGGGAGTGGGAAGGGTCAGTGGGCGTGTGCATTAAGGGGGCCCCTAGGAGCCCCGTTCATCATGTACAGCAACGTCATGGCTCTGGGTCCTTTTATATAGTGGCCCCCAGGAGCCCCATTCTTTATGTACAGTAATTTCCTGGCTCTGGGTCCCTTTATATAGTGGCCCCCAGGTGTATGTTTAGAATATACAGGTTTATGTTTATACAGTGGCCCTAAGTAGCCCCAGGTAAGAAGTCACCTAGGGGCCCCCAGATATGGGTGGAGCGTGTACATGGGCTGATGTTCTTCTCTCCGTACGTGTGATGGTGGCAGAGGACCCTGTGGCCCCCAGACATGGGTGGAGAGTGTATACTGGCTGATGGTCTTCTCTTTGTACATGTGATGGTGGCAGAGGCCCCTGCGGTGACGGATACCGCCATACAGTAATTACAGTTCTGTTATATCCAGTGATTTACAATTATTACACGTTTTCCATCAGCAGTCGTTCACTTCTCCGTCTGGCCCGGACCACCATGACGGCTTCTTCCAGCCAAGACTGGAGGAGGTTATGTTTGGCTCTTAGGGGGGTCGTTTATTAAGACCGGTGTTTTCGATGTTGGTGGTGGATCCGCTGGAGTTACGAAGTTGCGCCGGCCTCTACATAACTTTGGCGTATCCGGCGACAAACTGTAAGACGGCTTCCATGTTGTCTTACGTTTAGACCATTTCTACGCCGCCACGTTTTTAGACCTGGTGTGAACGGGTGAAAGTCACAGATTGTAACTCAAGTAATCTGCGCCAGAAATCTGCCTAATACAGATGTGATTCTGCTGATGGGTGGGGTCCCACCGCTTGTACCCCACCGATCCATGATGTATCCTCAAGGGGCTGCCGTGCCGGTGTTGCAGACTGCAAGATGCAGTGAAGGACACGACCTGTATCTTTCTCGGACCCACAAAGGGGCTTCTGTGTGTTTCTGTGGCTTCTGGTTCTGTCCCTCCACGCTGAAGAAGACGGGACATTTCCTATCTTTTACCGCATCTTGTGAATCGCGATGTGGAGCTCACATGGCTGCGCACGGCCGCCCCAAGATTGCATGATTGCCCCCTGAGTATTTGGTTTGCAGTGGATACTTTTGTATCATTACTGTGTATACAAATAGATACAAAAACCCAAAAGTCATTATCAGAAAATTAGAATAATTAACCCAAAACACCTGCAAAGACTTCCTAAGCCTTTAAAAAGGTCCCTTAGTCTGGTTCAGTCGGCGACACAATCATGGGGAAGACTGCTGACCTGACAGACGTCCAGAAGGCTGTCGCTGACACACTCCACAAGGAGGGGAAACCACGAAAGGTCATTGCTGAAGAAGCTGCTGTTCACAGAGGCTGGATCAGAGCAGATTAATGGAGAGTGGAAGGAAAAAGGTGCACAAGACACAGGGAGAACCGCAGCCTGGATAGGATTGTTAAGAAAAGGCCAAGGAGTGGACTGCCGCTGGAGTCAGTGCTTCCACCACACACAGACGTGTCCAGGACATGGGCTACAAGTGTCACATTCCTTGTGTCAGTCACTCATGACCAATAGACAACGTCAGAAGCATCTTACCTGGACCAAGGAGAAGAAGGACTGGACTGTTCTCAGTGGTCAAAGGTTCTCAGATGAAAGTAAATCAAGGTCCCTTAGTCTGGAGGAAGAGAGGAGAGGCCTCAATCCAAGCTGCTGGAGGTCTAGTGTGAAGTCTCCACAGTCAGTGATGAGGAGCCATGTCATCTGCTGGTGTAGGTCCACTGTGTTTTATCAAGACCAAAGTCACTGCAGCGTCTAAAAGGAGATGTTACAGCTCTTCATGCTTCCCTCTACCGAGAGCTTCTTGGAGATGGAATTTTTATTTTCCAGCAGGACTTGGCCCCTGTCCACACTGCCAACAGTACCAGTACCTGGTGTAATAACTGCAGTATCACTGGGCCTGATGGGCAGCAAACTCACCTGACCTTAACCCCATAGAGAATCTATGAGAGACACCAGAGCCAACAATGCAGACGAGCTGAAGGCTCCATAACACCTCTGCAGGTCCACAGGCCGATCTCCTCCATAACACCTCTGCAGGTCCACAGGCTGATCTCCTCCATAACACCTCTGCAGGTCCACAGGCTGATCTCCTCCATAACACCTCTGCAGGTCCACAGGCTGATCTCCTCCATAACACCCTCTGCAGGTCCACAGGCTGATCTCTTTCCATAACACCGTCTGCAGGTCCACAGGCTGAATCTCTTCCATAACACCTCTGCGGGTCCACAGGCTGATCTCCTCCATTAAACACCTCTGCATGGTCCACAGGCCGATCTCCTCCATAACACCTCTGCAGGTCCACAGGCCGATCTCCTCCATAACACCTCTGGCAGGTCCACAGGCTGATCGCTCCATAACACCTCTGCAGGTCCACAGGCCGATCTCCTCCACAGGCCGATCTCCTCCATAACACCTCTGCAGGTCCACAGGCTGATCTCCTCCATAACACCTCTGCAGGTCCACAGGCTGATCTCCTCCATAACACCTCTGCAGGTCCACAGGCTGGTCTCCTCCATAACCCTCTGCAGGTCCACAGGCTGATCTCCTCCATAACACCTCTGCAGGTCCACAGGCCGATCTCCTCCATAACACCTCTGCAGGTCCACAGGCCGACTCCTCCATAACACCTCTGCAGGTCCACAGGCTGATCTCTCCATAACACCTCTGCAGGTCCACAGGCTGATCTCCTCCATAACACCTCTGCAGGTCCACAGGCTGATCTCCTCCATAACACCTCTGCAGGTCCACAGGCTGATCTCCTCCATAACACCTCTGCAGGTCCACAGGCTGATCTCCTCCAGGACACATTGCTGCACTAATGACGTCATTCATGTATTGAAGGCATTTACTGGACAGACGTCTCATTTGGTCTAATATAATATTGTAATTTTCTGAGATAATGACTTTTGGGTTTTCCTTGGCTGTAAGCCATAATCATCAACATTAACAGAAAGAAACACTTGTAATGACTATATAATATATGGGGGGCACTTTTTGAGTTGAATTACTGAAAACAACAACTTTTTGATGATATTCTAATTTATTGAGATGCACTTGTATATCACGTGTCTGCAGTCTGGTCTCCATGTTCTTCAGGGTGAGCCGCCCCCCCAGGTATGGACCCTCTTCTTCCTGAGTCCAGCAAAGCCCATACTGTGCAGTAATTCACTCCTCAATGCCGAAATTACAGCACCAAGAAGGGAAAGTCGTGGAATTCTGGAAATCACAGGATCCGTGGATATGCTAATGATATGCAAATGATAAAAAAATGGAAACAAAATGTTCAGAACATGTGTATGTGTTCAGTATGGAGTATGAGGCCACGTGTAGAAATCCACGCTCTTCCACGCCTCTGCAGCTGTCACTGAGGCTATTAATGGTTGTCTGAGGAAGGTTCTGCCACGCTGGATGCACTTGGGCACACAAATCATCAAGATCTGCTGCTGGCAGCTCCCTTTATAAATGCCGACCAATGACATCCTAGATGTGCTCGATGGGAGCCAGTCCATGGACGCCGCAGGCCGTGGTAGCACGTTTAGGCCAAGCAGGCTGCTCACAGGAGCACGAGCAAGATGTGGCCTGGTGTGGTCCTGTTGGAAAACGACCCCTGGGACACTTTAGGACCACTGGATGCACGCCGAGCTGTTAGTGCCTGACATGAAGACTAGAAGGTCCGGCTGACGTACATTATACCGCCCCTCACCGTAATCCCGGGAGTAGGACCAGTGGGAGGTTCCCTGGTGAAGGCCTCTATATAGCGCTGTCCACGTGGCCTCCAGTCTCCTGGTATCATTGGGCCTGAGATAATAGCGGGACTCCTCTCTGAGGAGGACAGACCTCCATTCCAGCCTCTACTGCCGGACACCATCGGTGGAGTGAGGTCAGTGGACACCTGGAGCGGGACGTCCGCCTCGTAGACCAGTGTCCTGCAGACGTCTCCCCTGGTTGCCGCCCGAGGCCCGGGATGTGACAGGTCCACGTACAGAACGGATCACTCAGCGCCATTCTTCTAATCAGACGATGCGTCCGGGCAGAGGTTCCTCTCATCACTCTTCTCCCGACCACCGGGACACACGGCGTTTATCAGCGCTGACATCTCGGCACGGAGCGATCTGCCGGGGAGATAACCCGAGGCCTCTCAGCTCAGGAGTCTGTCCTCTCAGTGTCTGACTGGTGGAGATAACTAGGATGTCAGAGGACAGGAGGCAGCGCACAATCATCCCACACGACCTGATCTGACTTCTGAGGTTTCATGTGGCTTTTACTTTCAGTCTGGCTCTTATGCCCCTCCCACATTCCACAGATTGGAGCTAGGTGCTGGAAATTTCATCATCTGTAGATATTACTGACGCCTGCTGCTTGCTCGATTAGCAGAATCTTATGGCTTCTCCTACTTGGTTCTGGATTTTCATTATTGATCTGTTTCCCCCTAAAGTTCACACAATCAGGATTTGCACAATCCGCGGCAGAAATCTGAAGGAATCCTGACTGTGTGAACACAGCCCGACTGATGTCAGGAGGCGGCAGGACCTAGATATCTCCAGTTACAAAGTGTGCGGTGGAGCTCACACCGGATTATCCTATTATATTTGTACGTCTTGTCTATTACTCCAGTCACCTCCAGAGCTGCGTTTATTAACCCTTTGCTTGCCTGTTACCGGAGAACAGTGGATTGTCAGGGCAGCTTTAGATGTGAAGAAAGCTGAGGATCAGGAGTTGTGGCTGTCGGTGGACTGTGTGGATTAGAGGCTTTCACTTTGGCGCGGCCGATCTCCCCGGATACCGGAGATAAGTGTGGATAATAGAGGTCGGAGGGGAAGCTGTGCCGCCGTCTGGAAAGGTCACCGGATTCCTTTGCTACCCTTGAAAAATGTGTAAAATTCCATCTGGCCGACAATCCGGGGTCCGGCCCATCAATAACTGGTAATGGCGCATGAGGGAGCCTCCAGCCTCGCGCCTCGTAAAGTAAGATCTATTCCTCCGCCTTGGTTGTCAGCCGCCTCCTTATCCCTCACACTCACAGCTTAAGACTTATCTTCATTTCTGCCTCTGATTTTTCATTTGCCGGCCTCCATTGATTTCTATTCCGCGGTGATAAAAATAAATGCAGCGGCCGCAGAGACGATCGGAAAATGTCAGGAACTTTGGAAAGTTTGTTTCTTTCATCTTGTCAGAGGACAGCGTGCATCCATCAGGACGCCTCATTATGTCCATCCGCCGGCATAGTCCTTAATCTGCAGAGTTATCCACCTGGGATCTGCCGGGGTAATGTCACCCCCTCCACTGCACCGGCTGTCTCTTTACATTGGACACGCCACTGCTCCGTCTCTGTCCTTACAATGGACCCCCCCCCCCGCTGAGCCATCTCTGTCCTCACACTGCACCTCCCCCGCTACCCCATCTCTCTCCTTAGATTAGACATCCCCTAATGCTCCATGTCTGTCCTTACAATGGACCCTCTCCCCCGTTGAGACATCTCTCTCCTTACTCTGGACCTCTCACTGCTTCATCCTCACACTGGACCTCTCACTGCTCCATCTCTGTCCTCACGCTGGACCTCTCACTGCTCCATCTCTGTCCTCACGCTGGACCTCTCACTGCTCCATCTCTGTCCTAACACTGGACCTCTCACTGCTCCATCTCTGTCCTCACACTGGACCTCTCACTGCTCCATCTCTGTCCTCACACTGGACCTCTCACTGCTCCATCTCTGTCCTCACACTGGACCTCTCACTGCTCCATCTCTGTCCTCACACTGGACCTCTCACTGCCTCCATCTCTGTCCTCACACTGGACCTCTCACTGCTCCATCTCTGTCCTCACACTGGACCTCTCACTGCTCTATCTCTGTCCTCACAATGGACCTCTCACTGCTCCATCTCTGTCCTCCACAATGGACCTCTCACTGCTCCATCTCTGTCCTCACAATGGACCTCTCACTGCTCCATCTCTGTCCTCACACTGGACCTCTCACTGCTCCATCTCTGTCCTCACACTGGACCTCTCACTGCTCCATCTCTGTCCCTCACACTGGACCTCTCACTGCTCCATCTCTGTCCTCACAAATGGACCTCTCACTGCTTCCATCTCTGTCCTCACGCTGGACCTCTCACTGCTCCATCTCTGTCCTCACGCTGGACCTCTCACTGCTCCATCTCGGTCCTCACGCTGGACTCTCCTCCATCTCGGTCCTCCGCTGGACTCTCGGCTTCCATCTCGGTCCCACGCTGGACCTCTCACTGCTCCATCTCTCTCCTTACGCTGGACCTCTCACTGCTCCATCTCTCTCCTTATATTGGACCTCCTCCTGGCATTCTGCCCCATCTCTCTTTATATTGGACCTCCTCCCTCACACTCTGTCCCATCTCTCTTTATATTGGACCTCCTCCTGGCACTTCTGCCCCATCTCTCTCGCCGTATATTGGACCTCCTCCTCGCACTCTGCCCCATCTCGCTCCTTATATTCGACCTCCTCCCCGCACTGTGCCCTATCTTGCTCCTTATATTGGACCTCCTCCTCGCACTCTGCCCCATCTCGCTCCTTATATTGGGACCTCCTCCTGCACTCTGCCCCATCTCGCTCCTTATATTGGCCCCATCTCTCTCCTCATATTGGACCTCCTCCTGGCACTCTGCCCCATCTCGCTCCTCATATTGGACCTCCTCCTGGCACTCTGCCCCATCTCGCTCCTTATATTGGACCTCCTCTTCGCACTCTGCCCCATCTCGCTCCATGTATTGGACCTCCTCCTGGCACTCTGCCCCATCTCGCTCCTTATATTGGACCTCCTCCTGCACTCTGCCCCATCTCGCTCCTTATATTGGACCTCCTCTTCACGCTCTGCCCCATCTCGCTCCTTATATTGGACCTCCTCCTGGCACTCTGCCCCATCTCTCTCCTTATATTGGACCTCCTCCTGGCACTCTGCCCCATCTCTCTCCTTATATTGGACCTCCTCCTCGCACTCTGCCCCATCTCGCTCCTTATATTGGACCTCCTCCTGGCACTCTGCCCCATCTCTCTCCTTATATTGGACCTCCTCCTCGCACTCTGCCCCATCTCTCTCCTTATATTGGACCTCCTCCTGGCACTCTGCCCCATCTCTCTCCTTATATTGGACCTCCTCCTCGCACTCTGCCCCATCTCGCTCCTTATATTGGACCTCCTCCTGGCACTCTGCCCCATCTCTCTCCTTATATTGGACCTCCTCCTCGCACTCTGCCCCATCTCGCTCCTTATATTGGACCTCCTCCTGGCACTCTGCCCCATCTCTCTCCTTATATTGGACCTCCTCCTGGCACTCTGCCCCATCTCTCTCCTTATATTGGACCTCCTCCTGGCACTCTGCCCCATCTCTCTCCTTATATTGGACCTCCTCCTGGCACTTCTGCCCCATCTCTTCCTTATATTGGACCTCCTCCTGGCACTCTGCCCCATCTCTCTCCTTATATTGGACCTCCTCCTGGCACTCTGCCCCATCTCGCTCCTCATATTGGACCTCCTCCTGGCACTCTGCCCCATCTCGCTCCTTATATTGGACCTCCTCCTGGCACTCTGCCCCATCTCTCGCTCCTTATATTGGACCTCCTCCTGGCACTCTGCCCCATCTCTCTCCTTATATTGACCTCCTCCTGGCACTCTGCCCCATCTCTCCTTATATTGGACCTCCTCCTCGCACTCTGCCCCATCTCGCTCCTTATATTGGACCTCCTCCTGGCACTCTGCCCATCTCTCTCCTTATATTGGCACCTCCTCCTGGCACTCTGCCCCATCTCTCCTTATATTGGACCTCCTCCTCGCACTCTGCCCCATCTCGCTCCTTATATTGGACCTCCTCCTGGCACTCTGCCCCATCTCTCTCCTTATATTGGACCTCCTCCTCGCACTCTGCCCCCATCTCTCTCCTTATATTGGACGCTCCTCCTCGCACTCTGACCCCATCTCTCTCCTTATATTTGGACCTCCTCCTGACACTCTGCCCCATCTCTCTCCTTATATTGGACCTCCTCCTCGCACTCTGCCCATCTCTCTCCTTATATTGGACCTCCTCCTGGCACTCTGCCCCATCTCTCTCCTTATATTGGACCTCCTCCTCCTGGCACTCTGCCCCATCTCTCTTTATATTGGACCTCCTCCTCGCACTCTGCCCATCTCTCTCCTTATATTGGACCTCCCTCCTCGCACTCTGCCCCATCTCTCTCCTTATATGGACCTCCTCCTGGCACTCTGCCCATCTCTCTCCTTATATTGGACCTCCTCCTGGCACTCTGCCCCATCTCTCTCCTTATATTGGACCTCCTCCTCGCACTCTGCCCCATCTCTCTCCTTATATTGGACCTCCTCCTGGCACTCTGCCCCATCTCTCTCCTTATATTGGACTCCTCCTCCTGGCCCACTCTGCCCCATCCTCTCTCCTTATATTGGACCTCCTCCTGGCACTCTGCCCCATCTCTCCTCCTTATATTGGACCTCCTCCTGGCACTCTGCCCCTCTCTCTCCTTATATTGGACCTCCTCCTGGCACTCTGCCCCATCTCTCTCCTTATAATTGGACCTCCTCCTGGCACTCTGCCCCATCTCTCTCCTTATATTGGACCTCCTCCTGGCACTCTGCCCCATCTCTCTCCTTATATTGGACCTCCTCCTGGCACTCTGCCCCATCTCTCCCTTATATTGGACCTCCTCCTGGCACTCTGCCCATCTCTCCTTATATTGGACCTCCTCCTGGCACTCTGCCCCATCTCTCCTTATATTGACCTCCTCCGGCACTCTGCCCATCTCTCCTTATATTGGACCTCCTCCTGCACTCTGCCCCATCTCTCCTTATATTGGACCTCCTCCTCGCACTCTGCCCCATCTCTCTCCTTATATTGGACCTCCTCCTGGCACTCTGCCCCATCTCTCTCCTTATATTGGAGCCTCCTCCTCGCACCTGCCCCCATCTCTCCTTATATTGGACCTCCTCCTCGCACTCTGCCCCATCTCTCTCCTTATATTGGACGCTCCTCCTGGCACTCTGCCCCATCTCTCTCCTTATATTGGACCTCCTCCTGGCACTCTGCCCCATCTCTCTCCTTATATTGGACCTCCTCCCGGCACTCTGCCCCATCTCTCTCCTTATATTGGACCTCCTCCCCGCACTCTGCCCATCTCTCCTTAATTGGACCTCCTCCTGCACTCTGCCCCATCTCTCTCCTTATATTGGACCTCCTCCCCGCACTCTGCCCCATCTCTCTCCTTATATTGGACCTCCTCCCCGCACTCTGCCCCATCTCTCTCCTTATATTGGACCTCCTCCTCGCACTCTGCCCCATCTCTCTCCTTATATTGGACCTCCTCCTGGCACTCTGCCCCATCTCTCCCTTATATTGGACCTCCTCCTGGCACTCTGCCCATCTCTCTCCTTATATTGGACCTCCTCCTCGCACTCTGCCCCATCTCTCTCCTTATATTGGACCTCCTCCTGGCACTCTGCCCCATCTCTCCTTATATTGGACCTCCTCCTGGCACTCTGCCCATCTCTCTCCTTATATTGGACCTCCTCCTGGCACTCTGCCCATCTCTCTCCTTATATTGGACCCCTCCTGGCACTCTGCCCCATCTCTCTCCTTATATTGGACCTCCTCCTGGCACTCTGCCCCATCTCTCTCCTTATATTGGACCTACTCTGTCACTCTGCCCCCTCTCTCCTTATATTGGACCTCTCCTGGCACTCTGCCCCATCTCTCTCCTTATATTGGACCTCCTCCTCGCACTCTGCCCCATCTCTCTCCTTATATTGGACCTCCTCCTGGCACTCTGCCCCATCTCTCCTTATATTTGGACCTCCTCTGCACTCTGCCCCATCTCTCCTTATATTGGACCTCCTCCTGCACTCTGCCCCATCTCTCGCTCCTTATATTGGACCTCCTCCTGGCACTCTGCCCCTCTCTCTCCCTTATATTTGACCTCCTCCTGGCACTCTGCCCATCTCTCTCCTTATATTGGACCTCCTCCTCGCACTCTGCCCCATCTCTCTCCTTATATTGGACCTCCTCCTCGCACTCTGCCCCATCTCTCTTATATTGGACCTCCTCCTCGCACTCTGCCCCATCTCTCTCCTTATATTGGACCTACTCCTGGCACTCTGCCCCATCTCTCTCCTTATATTGGACCTCCTCCTCGCACTCTGCCCCATCTCTCGCCTGCAGAGCTCCCCGGTCCTTATAGTCCAGATGCAGTTTTGTTCTATGGCTCATCTAGAGACCGACTGCTTTTAAGCTCCTCCCCTCTGCTGACCTGTGCTGTGACTCCTCCCACAACGCAGTGCTCTCTGGTAACCTCTGATGATGTCTTTATTTCCACAGGTCTGCCGGAATCGATCATTGCCGCCGCCTGTTCTCGGATCGGACAGCGCGTCCTCCATCTTGACTCGTAAGTTGTTCTTTCACTGGATTGATATGAATTTAATTTTTTTAAGTAAATTGTATCACCTGCGGATTGCCCTTTAATTAGAGTAATGGCGGCATAGTCGCCGGTCACCTGATTTCCCGTATAATGCGCGGTTTCCTGGCCGATGCCACTTTACAGCCCATATATCAATCCTGCCCAGCATCCGGGACGTACTTTTCACATGTGGCGCCAAATGACGGTAGCGAACGTTTCAGGAGAGGTCCATTAAAAAGCAGTGAGTGGCAGCGCAGGTGATGGATGTGCGCGCTCCCACCTCGCCATCGCGGACAGGAGAAGCTTCTGATTGGCCGCTTGTCATTAATTCCCGCAGACGGATCTGAAGCCGATGTCCGGAGCCAAATTGTAATTGAAGGAGGGCGGTCTGCGGCTGCCAGCTGTCGTCTCAATCACTGCGCCGATAGTAATGAGGGGGCGACATGTGGAGATACCCGGGGCGGGGGCTTCATTACAGGCTGTAACACCGCACTGTCTCTGTCTGTATCCCTGTCTTTCTACATCTTTCCCCTCTCTCTTTCCTGCGCTGTCACTTTCTCTCCTTTCTGCCCTCTTGCTCGCTCTCTCGTTCTCTGACTGTCTCGTCTTGTCTCACAGGAGGAGTTACTATGGGGGTAACTGGGCCAGTTATACGTTTTCGGGGCTGCAGACGTGGATTTCAGACTCTCAGGTTTGTGTCTCCTGATGTGCAGTGGATTCTGGGAGGTTGGTACATGTAGATATATATGTATACACGTACAGCACACTCATCATACATGTATACACGTACAGCACACTCATCATACATGTGTACACGTACAGCACACTCATCATACATGTGTACACGTACAGCACACTCATCATACATGTGTACACGTACAGCACACTCATCATACATGTGTTACACGTACAGCACACTCATCATACATGTGTACAGTACAGCAACACTCATCATACATGTATACACCGTACAGCACACTCATCATACATGTGTACACGTACAGCACACTCATCATACATGTGTACACGTACAGCACACTCATCATACATGTGTACACGTACAGCACACTCATCATACATGTATACACGTACAGCACACTCATCATACATGTATACACGTACAGCACACTCATCATACATGTATACACGTACAGCACACTCATCATACATGTGTACACGTACAGCACACCTCATCATACATGTGTACACGTACGGCACACCTCATCATACATGTGTACACGTACAGCACACTCATCATACATGTGTACACGTACAGCACACTCATCATACATGTGTACACGTACAGCACACTCATCATACATGTGTACACGTACAGCACACTCATCATACATGTGTACACGTACAGCACACTCATCATACATGTGTACACGTACAGCACACTCATCATACATGTGTATACACAGTACAGCACACTCATCAACATACATGTGTACACGTACAGCACACTCATCATACATGTGTACACGTACAGCACACTCATCATACATGTATACACGTACAGCACACTCATCATACATGTGTACACGTACAGCACACTCATCATACATGTGTACACGTACAGCACACTCATCATACATGTATACCGTCAGCACACTCATCATAACATACACTACAGTGTACACACTCAATCATACATGTATACACGTACAGCACACTCATCATACATGTATACACGTACAGCACACTCATCATACATGTGTACACGTACCAGCACACTCATCATACATGTATACACGTACAGCACACTCATCATACATGTGTACACGTACAGGTACACACTCATCATACATGTGTACACGTACAGCACACTCATCATACATGTGTACACGTACAGCTCATCATACACACACTCATCATACTGTGTACACGTACAGGCACACTCATCATACATGTGTACACGTACAGCACACTCATACATACACATGTGTACACGTACAGCACACTCATCATACATGTGTACACGTACGGCACACTCATCATACATGTGTACACGTACAGCACACTCATCATACATGTGTACACGTACAGCACACACTCATCATACATGTGTACACGTACAGCACACTCATCATACATGTGTACACGTACAGCACACTCATCATACATGTGTACACGTACAGCACACTCATCATACATGTGTACACGTACAGCACACTCATCAATACATGTGTACCGTACAGCACACTCATCATACATGTGTACACGTACAGCACACACTCATCATACATGTGTACACGTACAGCACACTAATCATACATGTGTACACGTACAGCACACTTCATCATACATGTATACAACGTACAGCAATCATCATACATGTGTACACGTACAGCACACTCATCATACATGTATAAGCACGTACAGCAACACTCATCATACATGTATACACGTACAGCACACTCATCATACATGGTATACGTACAGCACACTCATCATACATGTGTACACGTACAGCACACTCATCATACATGTGTACACGTACAGCACACTCATCATACTGTGTCACGTCAGCACACTCATCATACATGTGTACACGTACAGCACACACTCATCATACATGTGTACACGTACAGCACACTCATCATACATGTATAACACATACAGCACACTCATCATACATGTGTACACGTACAGCACACTCATCATACATGTGTACACGTACAGCACACTCATCATACATGTATACACGTACAGCACACTCATCATACATGTATACACGTACGGCACACTCATCATACATGTGTACACGTACGGCACACTCATACATGTATACACGTACAGCGCACTCATCATACATGTGCAGACGTACGGCACACTCATCATACATGTGTACACGTACGGCACACTCATCATACATGTGTACACGTACGGCACACTCATCATACATGTGTACACGTACGGCACACTCATCATACATGTGTACACGTACGGCACACTCATCATACATGTGTACACGTACAGCACACTCATCATACATGTGCACACGTACAGCACACTCATCATACATGTGTACACGTACAGCACACTCATCATACATGTGTACACGTACAGCACACTCATCATACATGTGTACACGTACAGCACACTCATCATACATGTAGGTCCCTCCAGCTCCCTCAGCATCCTCTCATTGCTGTGTAGGCCATTATCTGACAGGCAGCAGTTCATTCCTGCTCCACCCCGTACATTATATATCGTTCTCTTTTTCCAGAGAAAAGACGTCGCCGCAGAGGAAACCGTGATAGAGAAGGAAGACGTCCTGGAAAATGAAGAGTTTCTGATCCTGAACCAGCAGGACACGACCATCACCAACATCGAGTGCAACACCTACTCCAGGTAAGAGCAACTGCAGAGATTATACTGTACAGGAAACAGTCAGTAAGCTGGTGGACAGGGGGAGTGCAGCTCTGGAGTATAATACAGGATGTAACTCAGGATCAGTACAGGATAAGTAATGTATGTACACAGTGACTGCACCAGCAGAATAGTGAGTGCAGCTCTGGAGTATAATACAGGATATAACTCAGGATCAGTACAGGATAAGTAATGTATGTACACAGTGACTGCACCAGCAGAATAGTGAGTGCTGCTCTGGAGTATAATACAGGATGTAACTCAGGATCAGTACAGGATAAGTAATGTATGTACACAGTGACTGCACCAGCAGAATAGTGAGTGCTGCTCTGGAGTATAATACAGGATGTAACTCAGGATCAGTACAGGATAAGTAATGTATGTACACAGTGACTGCACCAGCAGAATAGTGAGTGCAGCTCTGGAGTATAATACAGGATGTAACTCAGGATCAGTTACAGGATAAGTAATGTATGTACACAGTGACTGCACCAGCAGAATAGTGAGTGCAGCTCTGGAGTATAAATACAGGATATAACTCAGGATCAGTGCAGGATAAGTAATGTATGTACACAGTGACTGCACCAGCAGAATAGTGAGTGCAGCTCTGGAGTATAATACAGGATGTAACTCAGGATCAGTAAAGGATAAGTAATGTATGTACACAGTGACTGCACCAGCAGAATAGTGAGTGCAGCTCTGGAGTATAATACGGATGTAACTCAGGATCAGTACAGGATAAGTAATGTATGTACACAGTGACTGCACCAGCAGAATAGTGAGTGCAGCTCTGGAGTATAATACAGGATGTAACTCAGGTTCAGTACAGGATAAGTAATGTATGTACACAGTGACTGCACCAGCAGAATAGTGAGTGCAGCTCTGGAGTATAATACAGGATGTAACTCAGGATCAGTACAGGATAAGTAATGTATGTACACAGTGACTGCACCAGCAGAATAGT
The DNA here is from genome assembly GCA_900303285.1 of Rhinella marina. Lineage (NCBI taxonomy): Eukaryota > Metazoa > Chordata > Amphibia > Anura > Bufonidae > Rhinella > Rhinella marina. The sequence continues at coordinate 29,803 of ONZH01015285.1, forward strand.
GAGTGCAGCTCTGGAGTATAATACAGGATGTAACTCAGGATCAGTACAGGATAAGTAATGTATGTACACAGTGACTGCACCAGCAGAATAGTGAGTGCAGCTCTGGAGTATAATACAGGATGTAACTCAGGATCAGTGCAGGATAAGTAATGTATGTACACAGTGACTGCACCAGCAGAATAGTGAGTGCAGCTCTGGAGTATAATACCGGATGTACTCAGGATCAGTACAGGATAAGTAATGTATGTACACAGTGACTGTACCAGCAGAATAGTGAGTGCAGCTCTGGAGTATAATACAGGATGTAACTCAGGATCAGTACAGGATAAGTAATGTATGTACACAGTGACTGCACCAGCAGAATAGTGAGTGCAGCTCTGGAGTATAATACAGGATGTAACTCAGGATCAGTACAGGATAAGTAATGTATGTACACAGTGACTGCACCAGCAGAATAGTGAGTGCAGCTCTGGAGTATAATACCGGATGTAACTCAAGGATCAGTACAGGATAAGTAATGTATGTACACAGTGACTGCACCAGCAGAATAGTGAGTGCAGCTCTGGAGTATATACAGATGTAACTCAGGATCAGTACAGGATAAGTAATGTATGTACACAGTGACTGCACCAGCAGAATAGTGAGTGCAGCTCTGGAGTATAATAGGATGTAACTCAGGATCAGTACAGGATAAGTAATGTATGTACACAGTGACTGCACCAGCAGAATAGTGAGTGGAGCTCTGGAGTATATACAGGATGTAAACTCAGGATCAGTACAGGATAAGTAATGTATGTACACAGTGACTGCACCAGCAGAATAGTGAGTGAGCTCTGGAAGTATAATACAGGATGTAACTCAGGATCAGTACAGGATAAGTAATGTATGTACACAGTGACTGCACCAGCAGAATAGTGAGTGCAGCTCTGGAGTATAAATACAGGATGTAACTCAGGATCAGTACAGGATAAGTAATGTATGTACACAGTGACTGCACCAGGCAGAATAGTGAGTGCAGCTCTGGAGTATAATACAGGATGTAACTCAGGATCAGTACAGGATAAGTAATGTATGTACACAGTGACTGCACCAGCAGAATAGTGAGTGCAGCTCTGGAGTATAATACAGGATGTAACTCAGGATCAGTACAGGATAAGTAATGTATGTACACAGTGACTGCACCAGCAGAATAGTGAGTGCAGCTCTGGAGTATAATACAGGATGTAATCAGGATCAGTACAGGATAAGTAATGTATGTACACAGTGACTGCACCAGCAGAATAGTGAGTGCAGCTCTGGAGTATAATACAGGATGTAACTCAGGATCAGTACAGGATAAGTAATGTATGTACACTAGTGACTGCACCAGCAGAATAGTGAGTGCAGCTCTGGAGTATAATAGGATGTAACTCAGGATCAGTACAGGATAAGTAATGTATGTACACAGTGACTGCACCAGCAGAATAGTGAGTGCAGCTCTGGAGTATAATAGGATGTAACTCAGGATCAGTACAGGATAAGTAATGTATGTACACAGTGACTGACCAGCAGAATAGTGAGTGCAGCTCTGGAGTATAATACAGGATGTAACTCAGGATCAGTACAGGATAAGTAATGTATGTACACAGTGACTGCACCAGCAGAATAGTGAGTGCAGCTCTGGAGTATAATACAGGATGTAACTCAGGATCAGTACAGGATAAGTAATGTATGTACAACAGTGACTGCACCAGCAGAATAGTGAGTGCAGCTCTGGAGTATAATACAGGATGTAACTCAGGATCAGTACAGGATAAGTAATGTATGTACACAGTGACTGCACCAGCAGAATAGTGAGTGCAGCTCTGGAGTATAATACAGGATGTAACTCAGGATCAGTACAGGATAAGTAATGTATGTACACAGTGACTGCACCAGCAGAATAGTGAGTGCAGCTCTGGAGTATAATACAGGGATGTAACTCAGGATCAGTACAGGATAAGTAATGTATGTACACAGTGACTGCACCAGCAGAATAGTGAGTGCTGCTCTGGAGTATGATACAGGATGTAACTCAGGATCAGTACAGGATAAGTAATATATGTACACAGTGACTTCACCAGCAGAATAGTGAGTGCAGCTCTGGAGTATAATACAGGATGTAACTCAGGATCAGTACAGGATAAGTAATGTATGTACACAGTGACTGCACCAGCAGAATAGTGAGTGCAGCTCTGGAGTATAATAAAGGATGTAACTCAGGATCAGTACAGGATAAGTAATGTATGTACACAGTGACTGCACCAGCAGAATAGTGAGTGCAGCTCTGGAGTATAATAGAGGATGTAACTCAGGAACAGTACAGGATAAGTAATGTATGTACACAGTGACTGCACCAGCAGAATAGTGAGTGCAGCTCTGGAGTATAATAGAGGATGTAACTCAGGATCAGTACAGGATAAGTAATGTATGTACACAGTGACTGCACCAGCAGAATAGTGAGTGCAGCTCTGGAGTATAATACAGGATGTAACTCAGGATCAGTACAGGATAAGTAATGTATGTACACAGTGACTTCTAAATGGCTATAGGTTATTGTATACGGGGACCTGGTGATCTCGGGCTGTGTATACGTCTCGCCTTTGTTGCTGTATATAACACACGTTCCTCCTCGGTTCTTACTCCACAGGTGACGTCTCGGAGCGCGGTTCAGATTACTCGCCGTGTATATTTATTAGGGCAGTGAAATAAGGGGGGACGGTTATAGCGGTAGTTTACACGCTGTAATATTCTCGCCGAGCTGAGTGGCTGGAGAGTCCTTGAGGATATTTGCTCATAAATATTATGACCGCTCCACATAAAGCAGGCGGTCCAGGCAGCGGCGGGGCGCTCAGCGGACTCCGGAAACAAATGGCGAATTTGTGTATTTTATTTAAACAATCAATCTCCTGCGCGGTGTAATGTGTCATCTGAGAGGGCGGATGTGAGGACGCTGTGTGGCGGGGGGCCGTAACTTCTGTAGTAACATCCAGACGTCAGGTTTTTCACAACAAAAATGGCGGTTGGTATACGTCAAACGGAGGCAGAGAACATGATGTGAACCCACCGTAAGTGCTGAAAATGTCCACAGCAGGAGGGTGAAATTAGTGAAATCTCTTCCATCTGCGCAAATCAGTAAAATCTGTAGCAAGCCGACCTTTTTTAACAAATAGTCTGTTTGAGCGCTTCCGTTTTATGAGGCGTTTTCCTGGGAGCCATGGGTTTTACTTCCTCTTTAGACCAGTGTAAAAAAGAAGCCAGAAGCTTCTGTAGAAAACGTACACAATGTAAAAACGCCATAAAAGCAACCGCCGCCCGCCCTGACAGCGCCATTTTCTCAGGCAAGGACAATAAAACCAAAAGGGGTCTGTGTGACAAAGACAAAAGAAAATAAGGAAAAAACGCACCCGACCCAGTCCAGAGAACATAGCGACATAGTAACATAGTTTATAGACTAAAATAAGCCCTCCGTCCATCCAGTTCTCCTGTTATCCTATGAGTTGATCCAGAGGAAGGCAAAAAAAACCCTGTGAGATAGAAGCCAATTTTCCTCACTTTAGGGGAAAAAATTCCTTCCCGACTCCAATCAGGCATCAGAATAACTCCCTGGATCAACGACCCCTCTCTAGTAACTATAACCTGTAATATTATTACCTCCAGAAATACATCCAGGCCCCTCCTGATCTCTTATAGTGAACTTACCATCACCACCTCCTCAGGGAGAGAGTTCCATAGTCTCACTGCTCTTACAGTAAAGAGTCCATAGTCTCACTGCTCTTACAGTAAAGAGTCCATAGTCTCACTGCTCTTACAGTAAAGAGTCCATAGTCTCACTGCTCTTACAGTAAAGAGTCCATAGTCTCACTGCTCTTACAGTAAAGAGTCCATAGTCTCACTGCTCTTACAGTAAAGAGTCCATAGTCTCACTGCTCTTACAGTAAAGAGTCCATAGTCTCACTGCTCTTACAGTAAAGAGTCCATAGTCTCACTGCTCTTACAGTAAAGAGTCCATAGTCTCACTGCTCTTACAGTAAAGAGTCCATAGTCCTCACTGCTCTTACAGTAAAGAGTCCATAGTCTCACTGCTCTTACAGTAAAGAGTCCATAGTCTCACTGCTCTTACAGTAAAAGAGTCCATAGTCTCACTGCTCTTACAGTAAAGAGTCCATAGTCTCACTGCTCTTACAGTAAAGAGTCCATAGTCTCACTGCTCTTACAGTAAAGAGTCCATAGTCTCACTGCTCTTACAGTAAAAGAGTCCATAGTCTCACTGCTCTTACAGTAAAGAGTCCATAGTCTCACTGCTCTTACAGTAAAGAGTCCATAGTCTCACTGCTCTTACAGTAAAGAGTCCATAGTCTCACTGCTCTTACAGTAAAGAGTCCATAGTCTCACTGCTCTTACAGTAAAGAGTCCATAGTCTCACTGCTCTTACAGTAAAGAGTCCATAGTCTCACTGCTCTTACAGTAAAGAGTCCATAGTCTCACTGCTCTTACAGTAAAGAGTCCATAGTCTTCACTGCTCTTACAGTAAAGAGTCCATAGTCTCACTGCTCTTACAGTAAAGAGTCCATAGTCTCACTGCTCTTACAGTAAAGAGTCCATAGTCTCACTGCTCTTACAGTAAAGAGTCCATAGTCTCACTGCTCTTACAGTAAAGAGTCCATAGTCTCACTGCTCTTACAGTAAAGAGTCCATAGTCTCACTGCTCTTACAGTAAAGAGTCCATAGTCTCACTGCTCTTACAGTAAAGAGTCCATAGTCTCACTGCTCTTACAGTAAAGAGTCCATAGTCTCAACTGCTCTTACAGTAAAGAGTCCATAGTCTCACTGCTCTTACAGTAAAGAGTCCATAGTCCTCACTGCTCTTACAGTAAAGAGTCCATAGTCTCACTGCTCTTACAGTAAAGAGTCCATAGTCTCACTGCTCTTACAGTAAAGAGTCCATAGTCTCACTGCTCTTACAGTAAAGAGTCCATAGTCTCACTGCTCTTACAGTAAAGAGTCCATAGTCTCACTGCTCTTACAGTAAAGAGTCCATAGTCTCACTGCTCTTACAGTAAAGAGTCCATAGTCTCACTGCTCTTACAGTAAAGAGTCCATAGTCCTCACTGCTCTTACAGTAAAGAGTCCATAGTCTCACTGCTCTTACAGTAAAGAGTCCATAGTCTCACTGCTCTTACAGTAAAGAGTCCATAGTCTCACTGCTCTTACAGTAAAGAGTCCATAGTCTCACTGCTCTTACAGTAAAGAGTCCATAGTCTCACTGCTCTTACAGTAAAAGAGTCCATAGTCTCACTGCTCTTACAGTAAAGAGTCCATAGTCTCACTGCTCTTACAGTAAAGAGTCCCATAGTCTCACTGCTCTTACAGTAAAGAGTCCATAGTCTCACTGCTCTTACAGTAAAGAAGTCCATAGTCTCACTGCTCTTACAGTAAAGAGTCCATAGTCTCACTGCTCTTACAGTAAAGAGTCCATAGTCTCACTGCTCTTACAGTAAAGAGTCCATAGTCTCACTGCTCTTACAGTAAAAGAGTCCATAGTCTCACTGCTCTTACAGTAAAGAGTCCCATAGTCCTCACTGCTCTTACAGTAAGAGTCCATAGTCTCACTGCTCTTACAGTAAAGAGTCCATAGTCTCACCTGCTCTTACAGTAAAGAGTCCATAGTCTCACTGCTCTTACAGTAAAGAGTCCATAGTCTCACTGCTCTTACAGTAAAGAGTCCATAGTCTCACTGCTCTTAGCAGTAAGAGTCGCATAAGTCTCACTGCTCTTACAGTAAAGAGTCCATAGTCTCACTGCTCTTACAGTAAGGAGTCCATAGTCTCACTGCTCTTACAGTAAAGAGTCCATAGTCCTCAACTGCTCTTACAGTAAAGAGTCCATAGTCTCACTGCTCTTACAGTAAAGAGTCCATAGTCTCACTGCCTTACAGTAAAGAGTCCATAGTCTCACTGCTCTTACAGTAAAGAGTCCATAGTCTCACTGCTCTTACAGTAAAGAGTCCATAGTCTCACTGCTCTTACCGTAAAGAGTCCATAGTCTCACTGCTCTTACAGTAAAGAGTCCATAGTCTCACTGCTCTTACCGTAAAGATGTCCATAGTCCTCACTGCTCTTACAGTAAAAGAGTCCATAGTCTTCACTGCTCTTACAGTATAAGAGTCCATAGTCTCACTGCTCTTACAGTAAAGAGTCCATAGTCTTACTGCTCTTACAGTATAGAGTCCATAGTCTCACTGCTCTTACAGTAAAGAGTCCATAGTCTCACTGCTCTTACAGTAAAGAGTCCATAGTCTCACTGCTCTTACAGTAAGAGTCCATAGTCTCACTGCTCTTACAGTAAAGAGTCCATAGTCTCACTGCTCTACAGTAAAGAGTCCATAGTCTCACTGCTCTTACAGTAAAGATCCATAGCTCACTGCTCTTACAGTAAGAGTCCATAGTCTCACTGCTCTTAAGTAAAGAGTCCATAGTCTCACTGCTCTTACAGTAAGAGTCCATAGTCTCACTGCCTTACAGTAAAGAGTCCATAGTCTCACTGCTCTTACAGTAAAGAGTCCATAGTCTCACTGCTCTTACAGTAAAGAGTCCATAGTCTCACTGCTCTTACAGTAAAGAGTCCATAGTCTCACTGCTCTTACAGTAAAAGAGTCCATAGTCTCACTGCTCTTACAGTAAAGAGTCCATAGTCTCACTGCTCTTACAGTAAAGAGTCCATAGTCTCACTGCTCTTACAGTAAAAGAGTCCATAGTCTCACTGCTCTTACAGTAAAGAGTCCATAGTCTCACTGCTCTTACTACAGTAAAGAGTCCATAGTCTCACTGCTCTTACAGTAAAGAGTCCATAGTCTCACTGCTCTTACAGTAAAGAGTCCATAGTCTCACTGCTCTTACAGTAAAGAGTCCATAGTCTCACTGCTCTTACAGTAAAGAGTCCATAGTCTCACTGCTCTTACAGTAAAGAGTCCATAGTCTCACTGCTCTTACAGTAAAGAGTCCATAGTCTCACTGCTCTTACAGTAAAGAGTCCATAGTCTCACTGCTCTTACAGTAAAGAGTCCATAGTCTCACTGCTCTTACAGTAAAGAGTCCATAGTCTCACTCACTGCTCTTACAGTAAAGAGTCCATAGTCTCACTGCTCTTACAGTAAAGAGTCCATAGTCTCACTGCTCTTACAGTAAAGAGTCCATAGTCTCACTGCTCTTACAGTAAAGAGTCCATAGTCTCACTGCTCTTACAGTAAAAGAGTCCATAGTCTCACTGCTCTTACAGTAAAGAGTCCATAGTCTCACTGCTCTTACAGTAAAGAGTCCATAGTCTCACTGCTCTTACAGTAAAGAGTCCATAGTCTCACTGCTCTTACAGTAAAGAGTCCATAGTCTCACTGCTCTTACAGTAAAGAGTCCATAGTCTCACTGCTCTTACAGTAAAGAGTCCATAGTCTCACTGCTCTTACAGTAAAGAGTCCATTAGTCTCACTGCTCTTACAGTAAAGAGAGTCCATAGTCTCACTGCTCTTACAGTAAAGAGTCCATAGTCTCACTGCTCTTACAGTAAAAGAGTCCATAGTCTCACTGCTCTTTACAGTAAAGAGTCCATAGTCTCACTCACTGCTCTTACAGTAAAGAGTCCATAGTCTCACTGCTCTTACAGTAAAGAGTCCATAGTCTCACTGCTCTTACAGTAAAGAGTCCATAGTCTCACTGCTCTTACAGTAAAGAGTCCATAGTCTCACTGCTCTTACAGTAAAAGAGTCCATAGTCTCACTGCTCTTACAGTAAAGAGTCCATAGTCTCACTGCTCTTACAGTAAAGAGTCCATAGTCTCACTGCTCTTACAGTAAAGAGTCCATAGTCTCACTGCTCTTACAGTAAAAGAGTCCATAGTCTCACTGCTCTTACAGTAAAGAGTCCATAGTCTCACTGCTCTTACAGTAAAGAGTCCATAGTCTCACTGCTCTTACAGTAAAGAGTCCATAGTCTCACTGCTCTTACAGTAAAGAGTCCATAGTCTCACTGCTCTTACAGTAAAGAGTCCATAGTCTCACTGCTCTTACAGTAAAGAGTCCATAGTCCTCACTGCTCTTACAGTAAGAGTCCATAGTCTCACTGCTCTTACAGTAAAGAGTCCATAGTCTCACTGCTCTTACAGTAAAGAGTCCATAGTCTCACTGCTCTTACAGTAAAGAGTCCATAGTCTCACTGCTCTTACAGTAAAGAGTCCATAGTCTCACTGCTCTTACAGTAAAGAGTCCATAGTCTCACTGCTCTTACAGTAGAGTCCATAGTCTCACTGCTTTACAGTAAAGAGTCCCCATAGTCTCACCTGCTTACAGTAAAGAGTCCATAGTCTCACTGCTCTTACAGGTAAATGAGTCCATAGTCTCACTGCTCTTACAGTAAAGAGTCCATAGTCTCACTGCTTCTACAGTAAAGAGTCCATAGTCTCACTGCTCTTACAGTAAAGAGTCCATAGTCTCACTGCTCTTACAGTAAAGAGTCCATAGTCTCACTGCTCTTACAGTAAAGAGTCCATAGTCTCACCGCTCTTACAGTAAAGAGTCCATAGTCTCACCGCTCTTACAGTAAAGAGTCCATAGTCTCACTGCTCTACAGTAAAGAGTCCATAGTCTCACTGCTCTTACAGTAAAGAGTCCATAGTCTCACTGCTCTTACAGTAAAGAGTCCATAGTCTCACTGCTCTTACAGTAAAGAGTCCATAGTCTCACTGCTCTTACAGTAAAGAGTCCATAGTCTCACTGCTCTTACAGTAAAAGAGTCCATAGTCTCACTGCTCTTACAGTAAAGAGTCCATAGTCTCACTGCTCTTACAGTAAAGAGTCCATAGTCTCACTGCTCTTACAGTAAAGAGTCCATAGTCTCACTGCTCTTACAGTAAAGAGTCCATAGTCTCACTGCTCTTACAGTAAAGAGTCCATAGTCTCACTGCTCTTACAGTAAAGAATCCTCTTCTATGTTTGTGTACAAACCTTCTTTCCTCCAGACGCAGAGGATGTCCCCTCGTCACAGTCACAGTCCTGGGGATAAATAGATGATGGGAGAGATCTCTGTACTGACCTCTGATATATTTAACATAGAATCAGATCTCCCTAAACGAGGCTAAAGCCTGAAACCCGAAAAACACCAGGAAAAAATTTCCTATGATCTTAAAATAAAATACGCCACTAAAAACACAAAAAAGTCCTATCTGAATGAGGCTTTAGAGCTGGAGAGGCGTGGTCAGATCATCCTGATAGTGGGGGGCGGAGCTGTGACTACTTTCACTTCCTGTGATCCGGCCTGCTCTGGACCAGCAAGGTGCTGGACTATTGGAAGTTTTGCTCTACTTTTACCTTACTCCATAGTTAGGCTCCCGGTCTGGCTTTTTTTTGGTCAGTTTTATAGACTTTTTTAATCCACAGAGGAAAATTCCTTTAATCTGGCATCAGCGGGAGCCCGTTCTGCACGATCTATGGTAATATTCCTTCCCCATGCGTCCTGATAATGACTGTCACTAACGAGGCCTCTCAGCGCACCCCTCCCCCCACGACTCTTCCATAAGGTCGATCTCTTTTTCTGTCGCGCCGCCGGTTATTACACACGAAAAGTGATTGTCCAGCGAGGCAGAAGGCGAAGCTGGAGCGTCTTCTGAGCGTGTTCAGCACAGAGCGTCTTCTCATCCGTAACCCGACAGCATTAACCTAAATAGAAACCTCCTCGTCTGCACTTACTGCCCTGGGAAGGTGGCGACGCTCTGCAGGGGGCGCTCCCGCTAACATTCAGGGGTTTGTTGTTTTCCCGGATTCACCAGCTGACTGAGCACGGCCGTCACCCCCGGGCGCAGTCTGTTCTCGGCCGCGTTACCTGTCGTGTGACTGTAAACATCGGACTGACAACAGGTTGTTTGTGAGCGAGGTTAACGCCATTTATCTCCCTCTTACATAATAGTCACACAGCGTCCATTTAAAGGGGGCTTTCACTTTCGTATAAATGTGTTCTGAAAAGTTCTGTGATTTTCTGAAAGACTTTAGATCAAGACCTCTGCTTCCTGTTAGCGAATGGAAACATTCATGATTACATCTAAAGAGTCCTGACCTTAACCCTATGGAGATACTGTGACCTGAAGTGTCCTGACCTTAACCCTATGGAGATACTGTGACCTGAAGTGTCCTGACCTTAACCCTATGGAGATACTGTGACCTGAAGTGTCCTGACCTTAACCCTATGGAGATACTGTGACCTGAAGTGTCCTGACCTTAACCCTATGGAGATACTGTGACCTGAAGAGTCCTGACCTTAACCCTATGGAGATACTGTTGACCTGAAGAGTCCTGACCTTAACCCTATGGAGATACTGGTGACCTGAAGTGTCCTGACCTTAACCCTATGGAGATACTGTGACCTGAAGTGTCCTGACCTTAACCCTATGGAGATACTGTGACCTGAAGAGTCCTGACCTTAACCCTATGGAGATACTGTGACCTGAAGTGTCCTGACCTTAACCCTATGGAGATACTGTGACCTGAAGTGTCCTGACCTTAACCCTATGGAGATACTGTGACCTGAAGTGTCCTGACCTTAACCCTATGGAGATACTGTGACCTGAAGAGTCCTGACCTTAACCCTATAGAGATACTGTGACCTGAAGTGTCCTGACCTTAACCCTATGGAGATACTGTGACCTGAAGTGTCCTGACCTTAACCCTATGGAGATACTGTGACCTGAAGTGTCCTGACCTTAACGCTATGGAGATACTGTGACCTGACCTGAAGAGTCCTGACCTTAACCTGACCTTAACCCTATGGAGATACTGTGACCTGAAGTGTCCTGACCTTAACCCTATGGAGATGATGTGACCTGACCTAAAGAGTCCTGACCTTAACCCTATGGAGATGTTGTGACATGACCTGAAGAATACTGACCTTAACCCTAAGGAGATGTTGTGACATGACCTGAAGAGTCCTGACCTTGACCCTATGGAGATGGTGTGACCTGAAGAGTCCTGACCTTATCCCTATGGAGATGGTGTGACCTGACCTGAACAGTCCTGACCTTAACCCTATGGAGATGATGTGACCTGACCTGAACAGTCCTGACCTTAACCCTATGGAGATGTTGTGACATGACCTGAAGAATACTGACCTTAACCCTATGGAGATGTTGTGACATGACCTGAAGAGTCCTGCTCTTAACCTTAAGAAGATACTGTCACATGACCTGAAGAGTCCTCACCTTAAAGAAGAACTCCCGCAAAAAATTTTATTCTCTGACCTGTTAGAAAGGTGCATGATGTAATCTATAGTGAATGCAATCTTCTCATCAGAGACTGTATCTATGAGTTATCCCCTCTCTTCTAATTATAGCTGGGTCATGTGACCAACTCTCTGACCTCCAACTGACCCAGGACAGGAAGCCAGTTACTGCTCTATTCATTCCTATGAGACTGAAAGTGAGGCTCCCATAGGAATACATAGAGAATTAGACTTCCTGTCCACACATAAGATGCTGTGTCATTGCTGGTCACATGACACAGATGAGAAACATCGGGGAGATATAACTCACAAATACAGACACTGGTAAGAAAATGACATTCACTACAGAGTACATCATGTACATTTCTAGCAGGACATGGAATAACATTTTTTGCGGGAGTTCTTCTTTAACCCTATGGAGATGCTGTGACAAGACCTGAAGAGTCCTGGTCTTAAAGGCTATGTACATGATTGCATTTTATTTATTTTTGGCTAAAAATCATATTTTCAATTGGTCTTTATTAAAAATATTGAGCAGTTCTGTCACAAAGGGTTAATAGTTTGTCTAGCTCTGTGACTGGTACTCTCACTTTGTGCCGGTCATCTAATAACCTTTATTCCTAAATTACTAAAAGGTCATAAATACTTATTTAAATCACATTCGTATCAGTAAGAAAAGACCTGAGTGATAATGAGAGTTTATAATGTCTGAGATAAGGAGCCCGTCAGCTCCAAAGATGACTGAATGCTAGTAGAGCATCTCAGCTCTGTACAGAGAAAAGGACTCCGTATTGTTAATAAAGACAGAAAACATGATTTTTAGCTCAAAATAAGAACAATACAATAATAAAAAAATTCTCCCCCGAAGGGGCACAAAGCCTTTAACCCTATAGAGATGCTGTGACTTTAGGAGTCCTGAGGTTAACCCTATAGAGATGCTGTGACTTTAGGAGTCCTGAGGTTAACCCTATAGAGATGCTGTGACTTGAGGAGTCCTGACTTTAAAGGGTTATTCTGGTTATGTAAAGTTATCCCTGTCCACATGATTAAGGAGAACTACAGTGCCTACAAGTAGTATTCAACCCCCTGCAGATTTAGCTGGTTTGATAAGATGCAAATAAGTTAGATCCTTCAAACTTCAAACAAGAGCAGGATTTATTAACAGATGCATAAATCTTACAAACCAAAAAGTTATGTTGCTCCGTTAAATTTTAATAAATTTTAAACATAAAAGTGTGGGTCAATTATTATTCAACCCCTAGGTTTAATATTTTGTGGAATAATCCTTGTTTGCAATTACAGCTAATAATGGTCTTTTATAAGACCTGATCAGGCCGGCACAGGTCTCTGGAGTTATCTTGGCCCACTCCTCCATGCAGATCTTCTCCAAGTTATCTAGGTTCTTTGGGTGTCTCATGTGGACTTTAATCTTGAGCTCCTTCCACAAGTTTTCAATTGGGTTAAGGTCAGGAGACTGACTAGGCCACTGCAACACCTTGATTTTTTCCCTCTTGAACCAGGCCTGGGTTTTCTTGGCTGTGTGCTTTGGGTCGTTGTCTTGTTGGAAGATGAAATGACGACCCATCTTAAGATCCTTGATGGAGGAGCGGAGGTTCTTGGCCAAAATCTCCAGATAGGCCGTGCTATCCATCTTCCCATGGATGCGGACCAGATGGCCAGGCCCCTTGGCTGAGAAGCAGCCCCACAGCATGATGCTGCCACCACCATGCTTGACTGTAGGGATGGTATTCTTGGGGTCGTATGCAGTGCCATCCAGTCTCCAAACGTCACGTGTGTGGTTGGCACCAAAGATCTCGATCTTGGTCTCATCAGACCAGAGAACCTTGAACCAGTCTGTCTCAGAGTCCTCCAAGTGATCATGAGCAAACTGTAAACGAGCCTTGACATGACGCTTTGAAAGTAAAGGTACCTTACGGGCTCGTCTGGAGACCATTGCGGTGGAGTACGTTACTTATGGTATTGACTGAAACCAATGTCCCCACTGCCATGAGATCTTCCCGGAGCTCCTTCCTTGTTGTCCTCGGGTTAGCCTTGACTCTTCGGACAAGCCTGGCCTCGCACGGGAGGAAACTTTCAAAGGCTGTCCAGGCCGTGGAAGGCTAACAGTAGTTCCATAAGCCTTCCACTTCCGGATGATGCTCCAACAGTGGAGACAGGTAGAACCCAACTCCTTGGAAAGGGTTTTGTACCCCTTGCCAGCCTTGTGACCCTCCACGATCTTGTCTCTGATGGCCTTGGAATGCTCCTTTGTCTTTCCCATGTTGACCATGTTATGAGTGCTGTTCACGAAGTTGGGGAGGGTGCTTAAATAGTCAGAAAAGGCTGGAAAAACAGATAATTAATTCAAACATGTGAAGCTCATTGTTCTTTGTGCCTGAACTACTTCTTAATACTTTAGGGGAACCAAACAGAATTCTGGTGGTTTGAGGGGTTGAATAATAATTGACCCACACTTTTATGTTTAAAATGTATTAAAATTTAACTGAGCAACATAACTTTTTGGTTTGTAAGATTTATGCATCTGTTAATAAATCCTGCTCTTGTTTGAAGTTTGAAGGCTCTAACTTATTTGCATCTTATCAAACCAGCTAAATCTGCAGGGGGTTGAATACTACTTGTAGGCACTGTATAAGTTCAGTGGTCCTACCCCTGGGACCCCAACCTCATGTAGCCCCTCAAGTGGTGGGTCGTGCAGCCGCTCCGCTCCTTTCTCTGGGAGATCCGGGGATAGTTCAGCTGTTTGTCAGTGATTAGTAATCAATGCAGAAATCCTGCTCGTTCCGAAGGGTTCACTTACTTACTGTGAGCTCTTGTACTTTTGCTGGTTGTATATAACGTACAGTAAGGAGCGGTGACTACTCTCTGCTCTTCACAGCTCTGGATTCACATTATTGATTTCATTTTTTTGTTCCCTTTTAGAACAGAAGACTCGGGGGACGTTGAGGAGGTCGGGGCGCTCAGAGTAAATCCAGAGCTCTTAACCACTGAGTCCCAGGACACGGACCCCCCTGGTGACTCTTCCTCCCACAACACCGCCGAGTCCTCGGAGCAGCCGCCATCAGAGGACGCGGCCCCCGCTGACCATGAGGAGTCTGTGGAAAGTGCAACTGCGATCGCTGATGTCAGTGACACAGAGGTGCCCCCTGCCGCCACCGCCGACAACCACGCCGAGCCCCAGAGACGTGTCACATATTCTGATATTGTCAGGGAAGGAAGAAGATTCAATATCGATCTGGTCTCTAAGGTCGGTGGATGTGAATTTACGTTTTCTAATTGATTTTTATGACTTAAAGGGGTAGCTGCTCTTAACCCTTTCCGCACCTGTCCCTCTTAGCAGCTCCGCGTCATCCGTCGCCCTGACTACAGAGTGACACACCGGCTTCTAGCGCCTCACATTTAGCTTCCTCTGGCAACAAGCGACCGATCCCATCCGCTGAATTAGCTTTTATGCTTTATTTTCCTATAAATCCTATTTTCCCGCTCAATAATTAGACCTTATAATAGAAATGAATATAAATGATCCCGGCCTCGCGTTTCATCTCATAATATAGACGTGAAGTGAGAAGAAATGTCTTTGGGAGCGAGAGGATCCGCTGCCTGCGCCGTTCATCACCATGATCAGTCTCTCTGTCTCGCTGCAAATCAAAGACATAATTGAGTTCCTGAGGATGGATTAGGCCGAAAAATCATTTACTCCACCGGCATTTAGCAGCAATGTCAGGGCTCAGCGGGGCTTCTGAGGGGCAAATACTCTGAGGACGCCAGTGAGCTGCGGCTCCGAGGGGGACTACAGGGCCCAGCAATACCCGGCAAGATGGACTGTGGTGGTAAAACATTGTTAGAGAGCGCTGAGGAAACCAGAAGAAGTTACTATGTGTACATACAGCCTTATCTAGAATATGTCAGGATGTACAGTGCAGACCAAAAGTTCAGACACACCTTCTCATTTGAACAGTTTTCTGTATTTCCATGACTATGATAATTGTAGATTCACACTGAAGGCATCAAAACTATGAATTAACACATGTGGAATTATATACTTAACAAAAAGTGTGAAACAACTGAAAATATGTCTTATATTCCAGGTTCTTCACAGTAGACACCTTGTGCTTTGATTACTGCTTTGCACACTCTTGGCATTCTCTTGATGAGCTTCAAAGAGGTAGTCACCTGAAATGGTTTTCACTTCACAGGTGTGCCCTGTCAGGTTTAATAAGTGGGATTTCTTGCCTTATAAATGGGGTTGGGACCATGAGTTGTGTTGGGCAGAAGTCAGGTGGATACACAGCTGATAGTCCTACTGAATAGACTGTTAGAATTTGTATTATGGCAAGAAAAAAGCAGCTAAGTAAAGAAAAACGAGCGGCCATCATTACTTTAAGAAATGAAGGTCAGTCAGTCCGAAAAATTGGGAAAACTGTGAAAGTGTCCCCAAGTGCAGTCGCAAAAACCATCAAGCGCTACAAAGAAACTGTCTGACATGAGGGAGCGCCCCAGGAAAGGAAGACCAAGAGTCACCTCTGCTGCGGAGGAGAAGTTCATCCGAGTCACCAGCCTCAGAAATGGCAGGTTAACAGCAGCTCAGATTAGAGACCAGGGTCAATGCCACACAGAGTTCTAGCAGCAGACACATCTCTACAACAACTGGTAAGAGGAGACTGTGTGCAGCAGGCCTTCATGGTGGAGACCACTGCTAAGGAGAACACAAGGAATGGACATTAGACCAGTGGAAATCTGGGCTTTGGTCTGATGAGTCCTAATCTGAGATCTTTGGTTCCAACCAGAAAAGGTGACGGGATGGACTCTACATGTCTGGTTCCCACCGTGAAGCATGGAGGAGGAGGTGTGATGGTGTGGGGGATTTATACTGAAGCAGCATGGCTACCACAGCATCTTGCAGCGGCATGCTATTCCATCATTTATTTATCAACAGGACAATGACCCCAAACACCTCCAGGCTGTGTAAGGGCTATTTGACCAAGAAGGAGAGTGATGGGTGCTACACCAGATGACCTGGCCTCCACAGTCACCAGACCTGAACCCAATCCAGATGGTTTGGGGAGAGCTGGACCGCAGAGTGAAGGCAAAAGGGCCAACAAGTGCTGAGCATCTCTGGGAACTCCTTCAAGACTGTTGGAATACCGTTTCAGGTGACTACCTCTTGAAGCTCATCAAGAGAATGCCAAGAGTGTGCAAAGCAGTAATCAAAGCAAAAGGTGGCTACTGTGAAGAACCTAGAATATAAGACATATTTTCAGTTGTTTCACACTTTTTTGTTAAGTCTATAATTCCACATGTGTTAATTCATAGTTTTGATGCCTTCAGTGTGAATCTACAATTATCATAGTCATGAAAATACAGAAAACTCTTTGAATGAGAAGATGTGTCCAAACTTTTGGTCTGTACTGTACATATAGAGTATATATCTCTATGTACAGTGCATCCGGAAAATCCTCACATTCTCTCCTCTCGCTCCTTCTGCCCTCAGTCCCCAGAATGAGAAAATGAGAAGACGGTGAGAAATCTTCACTGATTTACTGAGAGGGGAAATAACATCTCACATGTGCAAAAGTCTTCACACCCTTTACTCAGGACATAAGTCTTCAGCCCCTTTACTCCGGACATAAGTCTTCAGCCCCTTTACTCCGGACATAAGTCTTCAGCCCCTTTACTCAGGACATAAGTCTTCAGCCCCTTTACTCAGGACATAAGTCTTCAGCCCCTTTACTCAGGACATAAGTCTTCAGCCCCTTTACTCAGGACATAAGTCTTCAGCCCCTTTTACTCAGGACATAAGTCTTCAGCCTTTACTCAGGACATAGATTTCAGCCCCTTTACTCAGGACATAAGTCTTCAGCTCTTTACTCCGGACATAAGTCTTCAGCCCCCTTTACTCCGGACATAAGTCTTCAGCCCTTTACTCCGGACATAAGTCTTCAGCCCCTTTACTCAGACATAAGTCTTCAGCCCTTTACTCAGGACATAAGTCTTCAGCCCTTTACTCAGGACATAATCTTCAGCCCTTTACTCAGGACATAAGTCTTCAGCCCCTTTACTCCGGACATTAAGTCTTCAGCCCCTTTACTCGGACATAAGTCTTCAGCCCCTTTACTCAGGACATAAGTCTTCAGCCCCTTTACTCAGGACATAAGTCTTCAGCCCCTTTACTCAGGACATAAGTCTTCAGCCCTTTACTCAGGACATAAGTCTTTCAGCCCCTTTACTCAGGACATAAGTCTTCAGCCCTCTTTACAGGACATAAGTCTTCAGCCCCTTTACTCAGGACATAAGTCTTCAGCCCCTTTACTCAGGACTAAGTCTTCAGGCCCCTTTACTCAGGACATAAGTCTTCAGCCCCTTTACTCAGGACATAAGTCTCTTTACTCAGGACTTTCAGCCCCTTTACTCGGACATAAGTTTCTTCAGCCCCTTTACTTCAGGACATAAGTCTTCAGCCCCTTTACTCAGGACATAAGTCTTCAGCCCTTTACTCGGACATCTTTACTCAGGACATAAGTCTTCAGCCCCTTTACTCAGGACATAAGTCTTCAGCCCCTTTACTCAGGACATAAGTCTTCAGCCCCTTTACTCAGGACATAAGTCTTCGGCCCCTTTACTCAGGACATAAGTCTTCAGCCCCTTTACTCAGGACATAAGTCTTCAGCCCCTTACTCACCTCTTTACTCAGGACATAAGTCTTCAGCCCCTTTACTCGGGACATAAGTCTTCATCCCCTGGATTTGGGGATTTTTGGCTGTTCTTCCCAGCAGATCCTCTCCAGTTCTTCCTCCATGTAAGAATTATGGAGGCCTCTGTGCTCCTGGGAACTTTCAGTGCAGCAGAAATGTCTCTGTCCCCTTCTCCAGATCTGAGCCTCCGCACAATCCTGTCTCTGAGCTCTACAGGCAGTTCTCTCCTCCTCATGGTCTGGTTCTTGCTCTGATGCATTGTCAGCTGTGAGATCTTATATAGACTGGGCTGTGTCTGTACAAATCATCTCCAATCACCTGACTATCCTGTATTACACTCCAGAGCTGCACGCGCTATTCTTCCAGTGGGGTAACAATACCATTCCTATAACCCCCATGTCACAGCTGTTTGGTATTATTACTGTCTATGTGACATGTTCTGTGGTGTTGTACACAGTATTCTCCATCATCTCTCTTTGTCTCCTCCACAGTTCCTGTATTCTCGAGGACTGTTAATCGATTTACTCATAAAATCCAACGTCAGCCGCTACACAGAGTTCAAGAACGTCACTCGGATCCTCACCTTATCATGATGGCAAGATCGAACAGGTGAGCATATTGGGGGGGGGGGTGTAAGGTCTGCGTACAAGAATACAGAATGGGAAAGGATGGTAATGATGATGATAGTAATGATACAATGTAACACAGAGATGATAGTAATGATATACAAGGTGATGGATATAGTAATGTATACAATGTAAACACAGGGATGGTAGTACAATTAACAATGTACAGAGAATGATAGTAATGATACAATGTAACACAGATGATAGTAATGATACAATGTAACACAGGGATGATAGTAATGATACAATGTAACAGGCAATGTAAACAGATGATAATGATGATACAATATAACACAGGGATGATAGTAATGATTAGAGATGAGCGAGCATGCTCGAGTGCCATTTTTGCGTATTTGCGTACGCATTTTTAAAATTCATATGCTATTCATACGCATATTTTAATCTATACGCAAATGCATACGAATAGCGCACGAATAGCGTACAAATTGAATTTGTAAGCTATTCGTGCGCTATTCGTATGCATTTGCGTATAGATTAAAATATGCGTATGAATAGCATATGAATTTTAAAATGCGTACGCAAATACGCAAAAATGGCACTCGAGCATGCTCGCTCATCTCTAATCATTACCATCCCTGTGTTACATTGTATCATTACTATGCATCCCTGTATTACACTGTATCGCTCATCTCTCTAGTAATGATACAATGTAACACAGGGATGATTACGTAATGATACAATGTAACACAGGGATGGTAAGCAATGATACAATGTAACGCATGCGGATGGTAGTAATGATACAATGTAACGCAGGGATGGTAGTAATGATACAATGTAACACAGAGTGTCTCGTCTCCTGTAGGTTCCGTGTTCTCGCGCTGACGTGTTCTCCAGTAAACAGTTATCCATGATTGAGAAGAGAACGCTGATGAAATTCCTGACCTTCTGTGCAGATTACGAGCAACATCCGGAAGAATATGAAGGTAGCACCCGATGTCTGGCACTGTTTGCAGCTCTGTGTGTGTTTGGAGCGGACTGTGGCGCTGTCTGGTTTCACTGATTTACGCTGTTGTGTTGCAGATCACAAGGATTGTACGTTCTCTGAGTTTCTCCAGTCCAAGCGCTTATCTCCCAGTCTTCAGCACTTCGTCCTCCGCTCCATCGCCATGGTGTCCAAATCCACCAACACCATAGACGGGCTGAAGGCGACACAACATTTCCTGCGCTGTCTCGGACGCTACGGCAATACCCCTTTCCTGTTTCACATGTACGGCCTGGGCGAGATCCCGCAGTGTTTCTGCAGGTAAGTCCTGAATCACCACCCGAGCCGCGGGTACAGAGACGTCTGATGGTCAGAACAGACGGCGGCTCCAATCAGTAACCCATAGAGACAGAATAGTCAGTCATAGCTGAGGGTTCGTTACAATTGTATCCAGTCTAGACCAACGTTTATGAGCTAAACAACCTGGACTCTAGACTGATACATTGTAACAAACCAGGGAATAGCTTTTTTATTAGAGGAATTTCCTCCTTTGCTCTGTCATCTGGGTTTAATTACCGCTCTGTAGTATAAATGCCACCCTGGAGCTCCGGTATGATGGCGGGATTGGAGGGAGCTCAGGTCCTGGCCATTTAACCCTTTGATTGCACTGTATTGAGAGTGACTGGTGAGATAACGGGGACTTCCTTGAGGTCAGCCATGGCGCTGTTCAGAGGACCCCAGGGCTGCCCGTACTATGCCTGACGCCCTGTACACTGTCCTAACAGCAGCCGTGTAGACAGGAGCGTGCCAAAAATAAAATCACGTCAAATAGAAGCAAATTATTATTTTTTTTAAAAAAAAAAGCTTTTTAAAAAAATTGGAAATATGCAATTATTTAGTGTAAAATACATTTTGTTGCACATCACTAACTAAAACATAAAGTCCTGCACTTATTAGGTGCACTCATAACCGTAATAACTAGAGAGGAGCGAATCCAATCCAGTGAAGTGGAATTCGATCCGAATTTCAGGATAAATTTTATCGATTTAACCTGAATTAGTGTAAAAAAAAAACAAATCAAATCATCCTCCATTTGCTCGTGACGGCCGGCCACCGCCATCTTGATTGAAGATCTGGGCCGAAATCCCTGCGTGGTGACCTATGACGCCGTCATGCCGGCTGGGACCTGAGAGATTTCGTGTAAGGTATCCAAGCAAGATGGCGGCAGCCAGGCCGTCGCGAGCAGATGGAGGCGGTAAGTGTGAGCTCATTTTTACTGTATTATTACTCTCAGATGCTGCGATCAGCTATGAGCGCGGCATCTGAGGGGCACAATGATGGGGGCGGGGCTATCGCGGCTTCCTGTCATTGTGACCGCTACTTGCAAAGAAATATGAATTTGTCACTGAGCAATTTTTTTATACAATCGAATTTTCGAACACTTTGCTCATCTCTAGTAATAACCTGAGAAACTGACAAAGGGAATTATCATCCGTATTTAAAAAAAAAAAAAAACATAAAAATGTCAAAAATTACAATATTTACTATGTCAATGCTGAAAAAGAAGTGCAGGTCTGAGCTGAGATTCACCTCTTTTCTGGCCGCAGGGGCCACATTCCTCCCGCTAGGCCCCAATTCCACATTGCACAAAAAATTGCAATTATTGTAGGTTTATTCTGACGCACATCATGGATGTTATTATCCCAGTCTATGCACTGAATATCAGAACGGCAGTGAAGACTGACACAGACAGGCTGTGGCGTTGGTCATGTGCGGATTCATAGGTCTGTGGAAACCTGGGTGATGACCCCTATGGACGCTGTAATGGCGGCCACTACTGGTTGTCAGGAGACTATAGTGGACACATCAGCAAATTGAGTGTAAAGCTGCATTCACAGCCAGAGCTGCACTCAAAAGCGGAAATCTGTCAGTATTGCAATGTCGGACTCTTCCCTTACATCTTAGCTGAGATCCCACGATGCACTGGGAGCTAAGGGTAAAGCAGCAGTATTGTGAATGCAGCTCTGGATGTGACTACGGTAAGATAAGCAGTGTATTTACAAGGTCACTGACGTTGTCGATTATCATTAGATGTTATTTCTCTCTACGATGAATGAGCGGTTTTGTGTTTGCGGAGGAACGTCGTGTTCGGGCGACCCCGTCACCAGGTGGAATAACGCTCTACACTGCGGCAGGTGGAAATACCGGCTCCAGGATAATGGGAGCAGTTCTCGTTCGCTCTGCTGCGCTGGGAAAGTCTGTACGAGCCGCTGATGGATGGAAGTGTCAGAGATGAAGGCTGCAACAACGGCCTCTTCTGTACCGCCGTGTCAGAGGGCCACATTCCTGATCGGTGACGTCCTGCGCGGGCTGAGGTGGACAGAGCGAAACATGAGAGCGTTTGTGAGGAGGAACAGCAGTGACCGGGGTTAACCCCTAATCTGCCTGATTACAAACTGAGGTAGCATTCCATTCAGGAGAACAGGAGAGACACAAAGGAGATTGTGAAGACGTTCATTGTGGGGTTAACCTAGAAGGACTGCAGAGCTGCACTCACTATTCTGCTGGTACAGTCACTGTGTACATACATTACTTATCCTGTACTGATCCTGAGTTACATCCTGTATTATACTCCAGAGCTGCACTCACTATTCTGCTGGTGCAGTCACTGTGTACATACATTACTTATCCTGTACTGATCCTGAGTTACATCCTGTATTATACTCCAGAGCTGCACTCACTATTCTGCTGGTGCAGTCACTGTGTACATACATTACTTATCCTGTACTGATCCTGAGTTACATCCTGTATTATACTCCAGAGCTGCACTCACTATTCTGCTGGTGCAGTCACTGTGTACATACATTACTTATCCTGTACTTGATCCTGAGTTACATCCTGTATTATACTCCAGAGCTGCACTCACTATTCTGCTGGTGCAGTCACTGTGTACATACATTACTTATCCTGTACTGATCCTGAGTTACATCCTGTATTATACTCCAGAGCTGCACTCACTATTCTGCTGGTGCAGTCACTGTGTACATACATTTACTTATCCTGTACTGATCCTGAGTTACATCCTGTATTATACTCCAGAGCTGCACTCACTATTCTGCTGGTGCAGTCACTGTGTACATACATTACTTATCCTGTACTGATCCTGAGTTACATCCTGTATTATACTCCAGAGCTGCACTCACTATTCTGCTGGTGCAGTCACTGTGTACATACATTACTTATCCTGTACTGATCCTGAGTTACATCCTGTATTATACTCCAGAGCTGCACTCACTATTCTGCTGGTGCAGTCACTGTGTACATACATTACTTATCCTGTACTGATCCTGAGTTACATCCTGTATTATACTCCAGAGCTGCACTCACTATTCTGCTGGTGCAGTCACTGTGTACATACATTACTTATCCTGTACTGATCCTGAGTTACATCCTGTATTATACTCCAGAGCTGCACTCACTATTCTGCTGGTGCAGTCACTGTGTACATACATTACTTATCCTGTACTGATCCTGAGTTACATCCTGTATTATACTCCAGAGCTGCACTCACTATTTCTGCTGGTGCAGTCACTGTGTACATACATTACTTATCCTGTACTGATCCTGAGTTACATCCTGTATTATACTCCAGAGCTGCACTCATTATTCTGCTGGTGCAGTCACTGTGTACATACATTACTTATCCTGTACTGATCCTGAGTTACATCCTGTATTATATTCCAGAGCTGCGCTCACTATTCTGCTGGTGCAGTCAATTGCTAGGTTTTGCTTTTACCGCTGAATGTGCAGGAGGTCTTGCAGCTTCAGTGCCTCCTCCAGTCGCCTCCAGAGCTGCACCCAATGATTAGTGCAGGAGCAGAATATCTCAGCGTCGTACGTTAGATGCAGCCGCCACATTGTGCACCCTCCCGGGCGTCCTCTGGCCGCGGTGCCGTCCTCGCCGCTCTCACGTTTTTATCTCCCGTCTGATTAAAAGTCGAATCCGTCCATCACCGTGAGGTGACCATAGTAAATAGCGCGGGGGGCGGGCCGCTGCTCCCGCCATTAACCAGGTCCCCCCGGCCCTCGTATCACCTCAAAATTATATTTCTAAGTCCCAAATGTGACACTTGTGAGCGTTTTATCGCGGCGCGGTAATGAAGGATATTTCCCTCCCATTGTTTAGTATGTATAGTAAAGTGGCGCGCGCCGCGCCCATCCATCATCCTCCCCGCCGTTATCTGTGGCTTATCAGGATCAGGTGTCGTTTTGCGGGTGATTTCTTGCCGCCGTCCCACATTCCATTTTAATGTAAAGCTCTTAAGCGATTCTGGCGGCCGGCTCCTCGGCGTCTTCTCATCAAGGCTGCTGTTATATATGGCGCGCATACATATTTATGGGAAGAGCCAAAGACATTTGGAAGTCACATCCTCCGCTGATCGTAAACACAGCCGCACGCGCCGCCGCAACCGCAACCTTTACCCTCCGCAGATGGAGCAGGGACCTCGCCGGGTTTATGGACTTGGCGTCCGTCCGCGTGGTCCTCACAGATGTTCAGGCCGTCCGATGTGAAATCATATTTATTAGCATTTTTGGAGCTTCAGGTCACCGTACGGAATCACAAACACTACTAGCGCCGCATCCTCACCCTTTTCAGGAGCTCTGCTTGCTGTTCGGTGAATGGGATCGTCCTGCAGATCAGGGCTGATACATTGTAACGTCAGGAGGGAGCCTTGTGCTGCTGTGGATCGGATACAATTGTAGCAAACCCTCAGCTGTGACGTATTGGGTCAGGACGGGTTTCAGCCTCTGCTCAACCTGCGGCCCTCCAGCTGCTGTAAAACGACAACTCCCACCATGTCCTGCTGTAGGCCGTCTGGGAATGCTGGGAGTTGTAGTTTTGCAGCAGCTGGATGGGTGCAGGTTCAGCATTCCTGCTCTAGGTGTAAACAAGGATGTTTCTATTCACTGACGACAAGCAGAGGTCTTAAGAATTTGTATAATAGAAAGAGGCAGATAAGATAATTCAGGGGCCCCTAGAAAGCTGTGGATCGGGCCCCTCCAGCGCAGGGCATGGGTTCCTAAGGGCGCCCTTGATTTCGGCACCGCTGCGGCGCTCAGTACAAGACATTGGATCTCCTGAGCCTTGTACACCGCCACGTCTACAGTACAGCCCCCGGGACAGGTGCCCGCTGCCGGAGTCCGGCAGAGCTGAGTTTGTCTCCTCGGCAGAGGATGCGCCCGGAGGGCCGATCTATCATCTGCTCCGCGGTGATGGATGGAGAGAGGCGGAAAGTAACTCAATAATCTTCATTTTCTTTGCCGGTTATTCACAGATCATTGAGCATTATCGTTAATAAAGCGTCTGTGCCCTTGGTGCTCGCGCCGCAGGAAAAGTCATTGTCATCTGCAGAACCCGGCGACCTACCTCTCACCACTGCGTCTACCTACAGCAGCTCCTGGGAGGGGGCAGAGCACATCCTGAAGAAGCTTCATGTGAGATCTTATCCTCAGTGTTTAAGGTCCTTTAATTGTCAAGGCGCCGCTGCTCTCAGAACATCCGGGGGCGAGGACCAGCGGGCGCAGTGACTGTGCGGTGTGCACGCTCCCCTCTCCAAACATTTACACCCACAAGTTCAGTTTTTACTTAAATTTATAGATTCTGTAGCTTCAGAGTTGAAAACCTACCTGCATCCCCTGCCTGTTCAGTGTCTGCTAAGAGCTTATATTGATTATTTGCATCAATACTGTACAATTATCCTGTGCAGAAAAAAACATGCTGACCCCCTCAAGGGGTCTGTCCACAGGCTTACTGACTGTTTCCAGTAACAACTGCAGAATAGTGAGTGCAGCTCTGGAGTATAATACAGGATGTGACTCAGGATCAGTACAGGATAAGTAATGTATGTACACAGTGACTGCACCAGCAGAATAGTGAGTGCAGCTCTGGAGTGTAATACAGGATGTAACTCAGGATCAGTACAGGATAAGTAATGTATGTACACAGTGACTCCACCAGCAGAATAGTGAGTGCAGCTCTGGAGTATAATACAGGATATAACTCAGGATCAGTACAGGATAAGTAATGTATGTACACAGTGACTGCACCAGCAGAATAGTGAGTGCAGCTCTGGAGTATAATACAGGATGTAACTCAGGATCAGTACAGGATAAGTAATGTATGTACACAGTGACTCCACCAGCAGAATAGTGAGTGCAGCTCTGGAGTATAATACAGGATGTAACTCAGGATCAGTACAGGATAAGTAATGTATGTACACAGTGACTGCACCAGCAGAATAGTGAGTGCAGCTCTGGAGTATAATACAGGATGTAACTCAGGATCAGTACAGGATAAGTAATGTATGTACACAGTGACTGCACCAGCAGAATAGTGAGTGCAGCTCTGGAGTATAATACAGGATGTAACTCAGGATCAGTACAGGATAAGTAATGTATGTACACAGTGACTGCACCAGCAGAATAGTGAGTGCAGCTCTGGAGTATAATACAGGATGTAACTCAGGATCAGTACAGGATAAGTAATGTATGTACACAGTGACTGCACCAGCAGAATAGTGAGTGCAGCTCTGGAGTATAATACAGGATGTAACTCAGGATCAGTACAGGATAAGTAATGTATGTACACAGTGACTGCACCAGCAGAATAGTGAGTGCAGCTCTGGAGTATAATACAGGATGTAACTCAGGATCAGTACAGGATAAGTAATGTATGTACACAGTGACTGCACCAGCAGAATAGTGAGTGCAGCTCTGGAGTATAATACAGGATGTAACTCAGGATCAGTACAGGATAAGTAATGTATGTACACAGTGACTGCACCAGCAGAATAGTGAGTGCAGCTCTGGAGTATAATACAGGATGTAACTCAGGATCAGTACAGGATAAGTAATGTATGTACACAGTGACTGCACCCAGCAGAATAGTGAGTGCAGCTCTGGAGTATAATACAGGATGTAACTCAGGATCAGTACAGGATAAGTAATGTATGTACACAGTGACTGCACCAGCAGAATAGTGAGTGCAGCTCTGGAGTATAATACAGGATGTAACTCAGGATCAGTACAGGATAAGTAATGTATGTACACAGTGACTGCACCAGCAGAATAGTGAGTGCAGCTCTGGAGTATAATACAGGATGTAACTCAGGATCAGTACAGGATAAGTAATGTATGTACACAGTGACTGCACCAGCAGAATAGTGAGTGCAGCTCTGGAGTATAATACAGGATGTAACTCAGGATCAGTACAGGATAAGTAATGTATGTACACAGTGACTGCACCAGCAGAATAGTGAGTGCAGCTCTGGAGTATAATACAGGATGTAACATTGGGTTTCATGTTTTGCTATGTTATGTATAAATGTTTCTTTATCTCTTCACCTTTCTGTATTTTATGGATATTGGAGTTTTTCGTGGTTTCTTTGATACTGTTGGATCCTGTGTCGGCCGCTCTGATGTGATGCAGTATTACAGCCGTATCCCATGTTATTTTTACTGCTCCTGACCTTCTGAGGTTCAGCACAATTGTCCGTCAGTGGAGCAGAGTCGTCGCCGCTGCAACGTTATAAATAATCTGCAGCAGTAATGTATAGAGTCCGTGTGTCGCGCCTTCCGGCATCTGTCTCCTCCGATGTCTCCCTGCGGCTGCAGCGCTCTCGTGTAAGATTCATCCCCAGCAAAAAATCCCCGTCTGTCTGCAGAGGACGAGAAGAGCTGATCCGTCAGGAACAGCGCAGAATCCTACAGTCCAGACTGCACTACTGGTGGTATTGGTGGATGGGTGCCCTCTACGTGGTTGACCGGTGGGTGGGTGCCCTCCAGGTGATACCGCCCCCCAGGTGCTACCGGTGGATGATGGGTGCCCTCCAGGTGATACCGTGATGATGATGGGGTGCCCTCCAGGTGATGATGGGTGCCCTCCAGGTGATGACCGGTGGGCATGATACCGGTGGATGCCCTCCAGGTGATACCGGTGGATGACCCTGGGATGGGCCCTCCAGGTGATACCGGTGGGATGTGGGTGCCCTCCAGGTGATACCGGTGGATGATGGGTGCCCTCCAGGTGATACCGGTGGATGATGGGTGCCCTCCAGGTGATACCGGTGGATGATGGGTGCCCTCCAGGTGATACCGGTGGATGATGGTGGATGATGGAGTGCCCTCCAGGTTGATACCGGTGGATGATGGTGCCCCCGGTGGAGGTGATACGGTGGAATGTGGGTGCCCTCCAGGTGATACCGGTTGGATGATGGGTGCCTCCAGGTGATACCGGGATGGAGGTGATGGTGTCCCTCCAGGATATGATGACCGATGGATGATGGGTGCCTCCAGGTGATGATCCTTCCTACACATGCATCTCAAAGCTGTCTGTATCTTCTTCAGTGTGAATTATCCGCACACATTCATGTCAGAGAGGATGATGGGAGTCGTGGAGTTCAGTGCTGCCCATTCATCTTCAGATTTACAGTAATGGGTTCCGGCAGGTGATGGATCATCCACCGTTCTGGATTACTGGATGGGTGTGGAGATCTTAGATCCGTTACTGGGAAATCTGGGAGTTTGACCCCCGCGGTTCCCTCATCACTAATAAATATGGTTATTTTAATATATTTTAATCTCTTTCCTGCGGACTGACGGTTGTGATTGGCATCGGCGCTCATCGTCCCGGCAGCAGCAGATGTGACGGACCCCCGGCCTCTCCTCTTTTCCTGTTCCATTAGTGTTTAATTAAAGCAAACAAGTCATCGCCGGCGTTCTCTGCGAAACGTGATGAAGATTTATTCTGGGAGTGACCTTCACCGTATTAACCGAAACCGTAATCAGCAGAATTAATAAAATAATCAAATTATACACAGGCTCATAAATCACGGCGTGCCGCGCTGTCAGGGCCCCCGCCATTAATGGCGACTATTGTTTTGCTTCTGTATTAAAAAATTACAACTGCTGATTCTTGCTTTGATAGAAGCTGAAATGGCATTTAAAGGCTGCGCGGAGCGGGACGGCCGGGACCGGGATTTTCACAACTGTTAATTTCGCCGTAATATGATTTGATGTCAGCAGGGCAAAGTTGAAGCCGAGTGCATCGTGCCAGGGTCTGTCAGCAGAACGCCGCTGATTGCCGGTGACTGGAGCTAGTTAATTAGAGGGAGGAATATCGCTTTAACTGTGTGTTGTGAGGGGTTAATGGCACCAGGGCCGCGGCTGGACGGAGCAGAACCCAAAAATATCCCCAGTTATCCCAAAGGAGCCTCCTGATAACCATCACATGTTCCTCACACAGTCGTACTGTCAGCGTCGCGTCCTCCAGCATCTTGTCACCTTCTGCAGTGAGCAGCCAAACGGCACCACCGGGTGCAGTCATTAAAACTACAGGATACACGGATAGCCAAGCTGGTCTGACCGCCAGCCCCTGGGTTACTTACACAGCTCACCTGGTGATCAGTTACTTACATACTCCACCTGGCAGTATCCACTGTGTGATCAGTCTTACATAGTATGCTCCACCTGGTGATCAGTTACTTACATAGTATGGCTCCACCTGGTCACTACATTAGTACCACCTGCAGTTACTTACATATCTCAGCGCACCTGGTGATGATCATTTACTACATACTTACGTATGGCTCCAACCTTGTTCAGTGCCATATGGATCAGTTACACCGGTACAGTTCTTACATAGTATGGCTCCACCTGGTTGTTCAGTTACTTACATAGTATGGCTCCACCACCTTGTTGATCAGTTACTTACATAGTATGGCTCCACCTGGTGTTCACCTGTACTTACTTACATAGTATGGCTCCACCTTGGTGATCAGTGACTTACATAGTATGGCTCCACCCTGGTGATCAGTTACTTACATTACTCCACCTAGTATGTATGGCTCCACCTGGTGATCCACCTTGGTTCAGTTACTTACATAGTATGGCCTCCACCTGGTGATCAGTTACTTACATAGTATGGCTTCCACCTGGTGATCAGTTACTTACATAGTATGGCTGTTGGTGTTAGTTACTTACATAGTATGGCTCAACCTGGTGATCAGTTACTTACATAGTATGGCTCCACCTGGTGATCAGTTACTTACATAGTGATGGCTCCACTGGTATTCAGTTACACCCACCTGGTGTTCAGTTACTTACATAGTATGGCCACGTGGTGATCAGTTACTTACATAGTATGGCTCCACCTGTGATCAGTTACTTACATTGTATGGCTCCACCTGGTGATCAGTTACTTAACAGTAGTATGGCTTACCACCTGGTGATTCAGTTACTTACATAGTATGGCTCCACCTGGTGATCAGTTACTTACATTAGTATGGCTCCACCTGGTGTTCAGTTACTTACATAGTATGGCTCCACCTGGTGATCAGTTACTTACATAGTATGGCTCCACCTGGTGTTCAGTTACTTACATAGTATGGCTCCACCTGGTGGTCACTTACATAGTATGGCTCCACCTGGTGGTCAGTTACTTACATAGTATGGCTCCACCTGAGGACTTACTAGGGACTATATTTACAGCTGCTACAGAGAGAAGTAGACTGACTGGGAATGTACTGGCTGTTATATTTACAGCTGTCCGAGGGGTAAGGGGACTTACTAAGGAGTATAGAAGTATATACAGCTATCAGAGGGGTAAGAAGACTTACTAGGGAATATATATACAGTTGTCAGAGGAGTAGGGAGAATGACTGGGGAATATATATACAGTTGTCAGAGGAGTACTGACACTGACTGGGGAATATATATATATATATATATATACAGTTGTCAGAGAGGAGTAGGAGACTGACTGGGAATATATATACAGTTGTCACTGACACTGACTGACATGGGGGAATATATATTACAGTTGTCAGAAGAGTAGGAGACTGACTGGGGAATATATATATACAGTTGTCAGTAGGGAGATGACTGCCAGGTACACCTGTCCAACTGCTCGTTAACACTTAATTTCTAATCAGCCAATCACATGGCGGCAACTCAGTGCATTTAGGCATGTAGACATGGTCAAGACAATCTCCTGCAGTTCAAACCGAGCATCAGTATGGGGAAGAAAGGTGATTTGAGTGCCTTTGAACGTGGCATGGTTGTTGGTGCCAGAAGGGCTGGTCTGAGTATTTCAGAAACTGCTGATCTACTGGGATTTTCACGCACAACCATCTCTAGGGTTTACAGAGAATGGTCCGAAAAAGAAAAAAAACATCCAGTGAGCGGCAGTTCTGTGGGCGGAAATGCCTTGTTGATGCCAGAGGTCAGAGGAGAATGGGCAGACTGGTTCGAGCTGATAGAAAGGCAACAGTGACTCAAATTGCCACCCGTTACAACCAAGGTAGGCAGAAGAGCATCTCTGAACGCACAGTACGTCGAACTTTGAGGCAGATGGGCTACAGCAGCAGAAGACCACACCGGGTGCCACTCCTTTCAGCTAAGAACAGGAAACTGAGGCTACAATTTGCACAAGCTCATCGAAATTGGACAGTAGAAGATTGGAAAAACGTTTGCCTGGTCTGATGAGTCTCGATTTCTGCTGCGACATTCGGATGGTAGGGTCAGAATTTGGCGTCAACAACATGAAAGCATGGATCCATCCTGCCTTGTATCAACGGTTCAAGCTGGTGGTGGTGGTGTCATGGTGTGGGGAATATTTTCTTGGCACTCTTTGGGCCCCTTGGTACCAATTGAGCATCGTTGCAACGCCACAGCCTACCTGAGTATTGTTGCTGACCATGTCCATCCCTTTATGACCACAATGTACCCAACATCTGATGGCTACTTTCAGCAGGATAATGCGCCATGTCATAAAGCTGGAATCATCTCAGACTGGTTTCTTGAACATGACAATGAGTTCACTGTACTCAAATGGCCTCCACAGTCACCAGATCTCAATCCAATAGAGCATCTTTGGGATGTGGTGGAACGGGAGATTCGCATCATGGATGTGCAGCCGACAAATCTGCGGCAACTGTGTGATGTCATCATGTCAATATGGACCAAAATCTCTGAGGAATGCTTCCAGCACCTTGTTGTATCTATGCCACGAAGAATTGAGGCAGTTCTGAAGGCAAAAGGGGGTCCAACCCGTTACTAGCATGGTGTACCTAATAAAGTGGCCGGTGAGTGTATATACAGTTGTCAGAGGAGTACTGACACTGACTGGGGAATATATATATATATACAGTTGTCAGAAGAGTAGGGAGAATGACTGGGGAATATATCTACAGTTGTCAGAGGGGTAAGACGACTTACTGGGGAATATATATAAAGTTGTCAGAAGAGTAGGGAGACTGACTCGGGAATATATACAGCTGTCAGAGGGGTAAGACGACTGACTGGGAACTTACTGGGGACTATATTTACAAAAACCTGAGGGGGAAGGAGACTGATTTTTATGTATTAGCATCAGATGCTAATAGTCTAGTTATTAGATCCTTAGTTATAATTGCAGGATGCAGCGTCAGACATTGTGCCCCATGTGACTGCTCTCCTGTGTTTGTTGTTGCATCTTACAGGATACAATGTAACACTCTGCAGATGATATGCTACTTTTTTTCTACTTTTTCCCCTTTTCAGTAGTCTGTTATGTATCTTGTGCAGCCTCTCGGATACAATGTAACACTCTCCGTATAATAGTAGTTTATTATGTATCTCGTGCAGCCTCTCGGATACAATGTAACACTCTCCGTATGATAGTTTATTATGTATCTCGTGCAGCCTCTCGGATACAATGTAACACTCTCCGTATAATAGTAGTTTATTATGTATCTCGTGCAGCCTCTCGGATACAATGTAACACTCTCCGTATGATAGTTTATTATGTATCTCGTGCAGCCTCTCGGATACAATGTAATAACCACCAGCGGACCTGTTACCTGATAGGATTCCCAGTAACGGATTATTGTTTTTCTTCTTGCAGGATGAGCGCGGTGTTCGGGGGGATCTACTGCCTGCATCACTCCCTGCGGGGGCTCCTGCTGGACGCACAGACCTCAGAGTAAGAGCTTTCCCTTTAACCTTCCTTTATTTACGGGCAAAGAACACAAGAAAAATGCTGCAGTCAATTAAGAGGGAAAAAAAAAACTTCAAAGCGCCGGGCGGTATTAATGACATATCAAGCTTGATTAAAAGTAATCTGTGTATTGGTCTCCACAATGAGTGGGGCCCCGGTATAGAAAATAAATTAATTTTCCCCGGTGATATTACTACGGCTCCTGATCATCCAGGCTTGGAAGACAAATCATTCCAGCTGCCGGGGGGCTGGCGATGACTGATGTTAGTTTTTCTTCTGGCCTTACCAGTCTAATTGATTTTTCATCAGATGACACAAAGCTCCTGTTATTGCGGAGGGTTTTTTTTTCCGATGGAGCTCACCTAAAGACTCATCAGATTAATCTTTGCTGATAATGCATGTCACTCCAAGAGAAAAGACTTTAATGAGTTCTGGGGAGATTGTTGTCATAAAGCACCCTGCCCTTTCTGTCCCTGAAGGTTGACTTAACCCCTCTGTCCCCGGGGAGGCGCGCTTCACTTCTGTAATCATTTATACATAACCAGCGATGAGTGACTTTTGTTACATTTGTCTTTGATACTTATCTTAAATTTCTTCACGTCTTATATACTCCAGTCACTTCCAGAGCTGCATTCTCACTAGCTCAGCTACGTTTACGTTCCTAATCTTCATAGTTACTTGTTTTGAGGATACATTTAGTTTCTTCATACTCCAGTCACTTCCGGAGCTGCATTCTCAATAGACTGCATAGAATACTTTTTAACATCTGACTTTTCATGTGACGTTGTATTTATGACTTTGTAATGACTTGTGTTATTTTTCGTGCTCTAGTTGCTTCCAGAGCTGCATTCCCTGCTTACAATCCTTTTAAGTCTAAATCATCATAAGATGTTATTTCTTGCATCGATCCCCCTCAGGCTCCATTCACACGTCCGTATTTTTCTTTTCCAGATTTTCGGTCCGTTTTTTGCGGATCCGTGTTTCCGTAAAAACCTTCCTTTTTTACCAATTGTACATCCACATCCGTTCCGTTTTTCTGCAAAAAAAAAAAAGGAAGGAGGAATATATGTTGTTAGGGTATTTCTTTCTATTTCCTGGAAACGGATCCGCAATTGCGGATAATATGCGGATGACATATTGATGCATTCCGCATATCATCCGCATTTTTTGTGGACCAATTGACTATAATGGGACCACAGACCGCATATGCGGACAAAAGTAGGACAAGCGGACAACGGACGCGGACGGTATACGGAATGCTGTCCTCATTTTTTCAGGACCCATTGAAATGAATGAATCCGCATCCTATCCGCATGATTTGCAGATCGGATCAGGAAAGAAAAACAGGACGTGTGAATGGACCCCTACATCGTGTTCAGACTCCAGTGCCCTCTCAGAGCTGCGTACAGCTTCGTGCTGCTTTTCTCATCCTGGTAACGTCTCTGTGCTGCCCCTTCTGGTTCAGTGTCTGCTCAGTAG
>ONZH01015286.1:0-18928 GCA_900303285.1 Rhinella marina
TCCCAACACGCAAGAATTCCCTCTCCTCACTGGCCTGACTCTCCATTTCCTCCTCCTCCTCCAACTCCTCCTCTTCAGCCCATACACGCTCAACAGTTAAGAAGGACTGAGCACTGGTACCCTCTTCTGTCTCGCCAACATTCTCCTCCTCTTCCTCCTCATCCTCTCCCCCTCCTCGATACGCGCTGAGAAACAGACCTGAGGGTGCTCTGGCTATCAAGCGACGTATCTTCCTCCACCGTCTCTTGTGACAAGCGCAAAGCATCCGACTTCATGCTGAGCAGTGAGTTTTTCAACAGGCAAAGCAGCGGGATGGTGAGGCTGATAATGGCGGCATCGCCGCTGACCATCTGTGTTGACTCCTCAAAGTTGCTTAACACCTGACAGATATCAGACATCCACGTCCACTCCTCATTGTAGACTTGAGGAATCTGACTGACCTGACTACCAGTTCTGGTGGAAGTTGACATCTGGCAGTCTACAATCGCTCTGCGCTGCTGGTAAACTCTGGATAACATGTGTAATGTCGAATTCCATCTCGTGGGCACGTCGCACAACAGTCGGTGAGCTGGCAGTTGTAGGCGCCGCTGCGCTGCCCTGAGAGTGGCAGCATCTGTGGTTGACTTGCGGAAATGCGCACAGATGCGTCGCACCTTGGTGAGCAAATCAGACAAATTGGGGTAGGTCTTGAGGAACCGCTGAACCACAAGATTGAACACGTGGGCCAGGCAGGTTTTATATGCAGTGTTGGGTTGGTTACATAGTATTGGTGTAAATGGCACATGTGTGAGTCTGCCGAGTTGCAGAGCCGCCACCAGGTTACGCCCGTTGTCACACACAACCATGCCTGGTTTGAGGTTCAGCGGCGCCAGCCACAGATCGGTCTGCGCCGTGATGCCCTGTAACAGCTCTTGGGCGGTGTGCCTCTTGTCACCTAAGCTCAGCAGTTTCAGCACCGCCTGCTGGCGCTTACCCACGGCAGTGCTGCTGCGCCTAGAGCTACCGACTGAAGGCGCCGTGCTCACGGATGGTAATTGAGAGTAGGAGGAGGAGGGGTTGGAGGAAGAGGCATAATACGTCTGAGAAACCGTGACCGAGGTAGGCCCCGCAATCCTCGGTGTGGGCAGTACATGAGCGGCCCCAGGGTCAGACTCGGTCCCAGCCTCCACCAAGTTAACCCAATGTGCCGTCAGTGAGATATAGTGTCCCTGCCCGCCAGCACTTGTCCACGTGTCCGTGGTTAGGTGGACCTTCTCAGTAAACCGCGTTGGTCAGGGCACGGATGATGTTCTCTGACACGTGCTGGTGTAGGGCTGGGACGGCACATCGGGAAAAATAGTGGCGGCTGGGGACCAAGTACCGAGGGACAGCCACCGCCATCAGGTTGCGGAAAGCCTCAGTCTCTACCAGTCTATAGGGCAGCATCTCCAGGCTCAGCAATTTGGAGATGTGGACGTTTAGGGCTTGTGCATGTGGGTGGGTGGAATTGTATTTGCGTTTGCTTGCGCTCCAAATGTCTGATGCAAAGACAGCTGAACGCTGCGCTGGGACACATTGGTGGAGGTTGTGGAGGATCGTGGAGGTGAAGGGGTGGTTGTAGGGCGGGAGGCGCTCGTGCCGGGGTCCTGGGCGGGGGGTTGACTCGCAGAGCCAGCATGTGACACAGGGGAAGGAGCAGTGGTGTGACCCGCAGGAGGTGAACGGCCTTGGTTCCATTGAGTCGGGTGTTTAGCACTCATATGCCTGCGCATGCTGGTAGTGGTTAGGCTGGTAGTGGTGGCTCCCCTGCTGATCCTGGTGTGGCACAGGTTGCACACCACAGTCCGTCGGTCATCCTCACTTTCTTTAAAAAACCTCCAGACTTGCGAACATCTAGGCCTCGGCACGGGAGCTTCACTACGTGAAACAGTTGCTGATCTACCTGCTCTGGCCCTGCTTCTCCCTCTGGCCACCCCACTGCCTCTTCCAACCTGTTCTGGTGCTGCACTTGCCTCCCCCTCAGAAGCACTGTCTTGACTTGGCTTACCAACCCAGCTCGGGTCAGTCACCTCATCATCCACCAGCTCTTCCTCCGATTCCTCACTCTGCTCCCCCCTCGGACTTACTGCCCTGACAACAACGTCACTGTCTGACAACCGTGTCTCATCATCATCATGACACCTCTTCACGCACTACTTGCACTAAGTCCACACTCTCATCACCCACAGACTGCGAAAGTTCTAATTTGGGCATCGGACAGAGCAACTGCTCAGGTTGCTGTTGAGCAGTGGTTTGTGTCTCTGGGTAGGGTCCTGAAAAGAGTTCCTGTGAGTATGCCGGATCTGAATCCATATTTTCCATGGAAGGTGTTGAGGGGTTATAGTGAGCAAGTCTGTCTATCTGTTGTATGTATCTTTTTCTCTTTTTTCAATGCTGGCCAGCAAACCTTTGTCTCTGCCCACTATCATTTCCACAGACAAACTGCTCAGTATTCCCCACCAGCCAAACACACAGCATTACCAGCTACTTACTGCAGGAGACTAAACTGAGGAAGGGTGTCTGGGTTTATTAGGTGCTGCTAATAATGCCAGGTGAGGCAAAGCTGCAGCCAACCTATGGGTTATGTTCTTATGTTATGTTTGTATATTTGGTAAATGTATATAGATTGTAAGCTCCTTTTTTATTTTAAAAGGAGACAGCTAGAATGCTTTGTGTTTATGTAGTTAATGTATGATTTTGTGCAATATTTCTGTTTTAAACCAGCATGTTTTTAGACTGATGGATTCTGGGATGGTAAATTTGTATATAAGTGCACTTGTATGTAGGTGGGGGATTTCAGTTCAGACTGGATGAGCTGAGAGCTACTTGATCCTAGGTAGCTGCAACTAACCCTTATTCCTGAACTTGTTTTGTGAATTGTTTTTTTGGCTCATAAATAAACCTGAAATTATTTTGCAAGACTAGTGAGGACTGTTTCTAACGGCAACGACTCCCACACCCACAGGACAGGCTGGGGGGAAGGAGTTGAGCTGGAGGATCCAGAGGTCTACTCCTTGGTAAAGTGGGTGGACTGTGTGGAGACTGGGTGTGGTAAATTAATTGAGCACATTATCCGCTATCCACGTCATCACCTGTTGGCACTTTGTGGTTTCAATTGTGGTGTACCACGTGACCTGTATGTTGCGAGATAAGCTAGGGAGCGAAACTTGCGGCTCCACTGCTTCCTCAGCAGTAGGTATGTGTCACTCCTTAGAACACGGCCTCTGCCCTCCTAATCACTGGACACCTACGTCCTCGACCCTTAGCCTTGGTTCAACATTTTGTGTAATCACTAAACTGTCGAATTAATATCTGAGGCCAAAACGTATTCTCTAGACTGCGATAGTGTACCACGCACCACAGAATTTTTACTGGCTGTATTAAATGTATCTGAGAAAAAAAACTTATTCTCTAGACTGCCCTAGTATAACACACCAACACAATTTTTCACTGCACTGTAGATATATGAATGAGAGAAAAAAAATGTATATTTCTAGACTCCGCTAGTGTGCAGCACACACAGAATTTTCACTGACTGTATAATGTTAACTGAGAGAAAAAATGTAGTCTTTAGACGGCGCTATGTACCGCAAATAGCTCAATTTTAAACTGCACTGTATGATATATAACTGAGAGAAAATATTTTTTGACCTTCGGCTACTGTGCAGCACACTGAGAATATTTCATGCGCTGTAGATATCTATTGGAGAAAAACGTATATCTCTAGCTGACGCTTGTACAGCACATGACTAATTGTTCACTGACTTAGTATAATAAACTGGAGAGAAAAAAACATATCGAAGCCAACAGATCCCAGAGCCAAGGTCATTTCGATTGAGTCTGGAGGACTTGGCTTCCATTGTCTTGTCCGATCCTTTTTTCGTGTGTCACAGTGTGCAGCCAAGATGGTGGTAGCTGCACTACAGTCCCAGTCAGCAGCCGAGAGAGACAAAAAAAAATGTGTTGTAGCCCTTAGAAGGGCGTTGGGTTCTTTGTGGATGATTCCTGCCTAACAGATTTCTAATTTCACGCCCTAACAGTGTGCAGCAAGATGCGGTCGCTGCACTACAGTCCCAGCCGCAGCCGGAGAAGGCCAAAAAAAAAGTGTTGTAGCCCTTAGAAGGAGGTTGGGTTGTGGATGATTCCTGCCTAACGAGATTCTAAATTCACGCCCTAACAGTGGTGCCGCCAAGATCGGTAGCTGCACTACAGTCCCAGCCAGCAGCTAGGAGGAGACCAAAAAACAAAAGGTGCTTGTGCCCTTAGAAGGGCTGTTGGGTTTTGTGGGTGATTCTGCCTAACAACATCTAATCAGGCCTAACACTCTCCGCTGAATGACAGCGTTCTATCCCTAATCTCATGCAGAATTTTAAGTGCTTCACCTGCTACTCAGTCTCACTTTCACTCGGGTTCACCGCCATGCTGTGTCAGGGTAAATTGGGGTAGTTTCACTTGCTACCTCAATCTAACTTGGTCACTTGTTGGTGTCACCACTACGCTGTACACGTTGTGTCAGGTTATGCTGCGTCGTGGGGAGGGGATAGGAAGCAGTGCCAGCATGAGCGTGGTGTCACCCGCGGCGGCGATGGACCTTCGTGCCCTAGTTGGGTGCTTTTCTAACATGTACCAGCGCATGTGCCGCCTCTTGGTCTGGGTCAGCACATTGTCTGAGGGTCACCCAAGGCTGTTGGCCAGAATGTGGGGTAATGGTACGATTAGGCAGCCTCAGAGGCATCCATGCATGGCTGCCCTCTGTTTTCCTGTCCATTTCATGGTGTTTCCATATTTTCTGAGGTTCCAGTTTTCAACCAGCCTCCTAAGCACCTGGTCCTCTGCAAAAAATGCTCGAGTCCCATTGACTTCAATGGGGTTCGTATTCGAAACTCGAATAAACGAGCCCAAGCATTTTATGCCGCCTCATTCTCTAGTCATCAGTAATAAAATCCCGAAACCCTTTAATGCTAATAAGGCAACTTAGTCTTTTGGCAAGGGGAATGATAGGATGGATTGAGGACCTATTCTGGTGAAAATAGGAGTACAGTAGCGCCAGACCTGTTTATCACAGTGCAGTTTATAGACTGTACCCCTGCTGTAACTTCAGTACTTAGAAAAATTATTCATTTCCTTGGACTTTTTCATGTTTTGCTATTTCACAACATTGATTGCAGTGGATTTGATAGGCTTTTTTGACACGACGATAGAAAGACTCTTTATTAGAGGAAGAAATCTTACAAGTGATGTACATTCATTACAATTATTACCAATATATTCAATGCAGTGAATGAATGATGGCCTCCTGCTCGTCAGCATTTTTTTTTCATGAACACACACAGGAATTACGATGAAGACACAGATGCAAGATTTTAATAAACTGGCATTCTCCTAAGGAGCCCACCTTTGATCTTATCAAATGTTCCTGCTGTGTCTGGATAAGGATCTGAGGAAGGGTCCATATTAATGAGATGCTATTATCCTTAACATTATTTTAAAATTAATATTGTCACGATAATTATGGATGACTTATAGTGAATACATTCAGTGTGGTGTGCTCTAAAATTTTTTCTTTGTCAAACGTGAATGTGCAACATAGTGTATTGAAACATACAGTATGGTGAATGGTGCACATTTGAATGTAATGGTTGGCTAGACTTGAATAGGGTTCAGCTGCTCCTAGGCCATGTAACCGATGAACGTGACGTCACTGGCCTAGGAAAAGCTGAGAGAAGGCTGCGGCACTCATGGGAGCGTCGGTGCCTTCTCAAACAGCTGATCGGCAGGGGTCCAGGGTGTTGGACCCCCACCAATCATATACTGATGACCTATCCTGAGGATAGGTTATCCGTAGTTAACTCCTGGGAAACGCCTTTAACCCCTTAATGACCGGGCCATTTTGCACCTTCGTGACCAGACTTATTTTTGAAAATCTGACATGTATCACTCTATGTAGTGATAACTTTGAAACACTTTTACTTATCCAGGCCATTCTGAGATTGTTTTCTCGTGACACATTGTACTTCATGACAGTCATAAATTTGAGTCAATATATGTCACCTTTATTTATGAAAAAATCCCAACTTTACAAAAAATTTTGAAAAATTCACAATTTTCAAAATTTCAATTTCTCTGCTTTTAAAATTGAAAGTGATATCTCATAAAATATTTATTATTTAACATTCCCCATATGTATACTTTATGTTTGCAGCATTTTGTAAATGTCATTTTATTTTTTTGGGACGTTAGAAGGCTTAGAATTTTAGAGGCAATTCTTACATTTTTTAAGAAAATTTACAAAATTCACTTTTTAAGGACCAGTTCAGGTCTGAAGTCACTTTGTGGTGCTTACATAGTAGAACCCCCCATAAATGATCCCATTTTGGAAACTACACCCCTCAAGTTACTTAACACTGATTTTATAAGCTTTGTTAACCCTTTAGGTATTCCACAAGAATTAAAGGAAAATGGAGATGAAATTTCTAAATTTCACTTTTTTGGTAGATTTACCATTTTAGTCCAGTTTTTCTTTAACACATCTAAGGTTAACAGCCAAACAAAACTCAAATATTTATTACCCTGATTCTGCGGTTTACAGAAACTCCCCACATGTGGTGTTAAACTGCTGTATGAGCGCATGGCGGGGCGCAGAAGGAAAGGAGCGTCGTATTGTTTTTTGAAGTCAGATTTTGCTGGACTGGTTTTTAGACACCATGTCCCATTTGAAGCTCCCCAGATGCACCCTATAGTACAAACAATCAAAAAGTGACCCCATTTTGGAAACTACGGGATAAGATGACAGTTTTATTGGTACTATTTTGGGGTACATATGATTTTTAATCGCTCTATATTATTTTTTTGGGAGGCAAGGTAACCGAAGAATGGATGTTTTGGTACTGTATTTCTTTTTTGTTTTTTATAATGTTCATCTGACAGGTTAGATCATGTGGTATTTTTATAGAGCTGGTTGTTACGGACGCGATGATATCAAATATGTCTACTTTCTTTGTTTGTTTCAGTTTTACATAATAAAGCATTTTTGAGAAAAAATATGTTTTTGTGTCTCCATTTTCTGAATGCCATATCTTTTTTATTTTTCTTCCGATTGTCTTGTGTAGGGGCTCATTTTTTGCAGGAAGAGTTGAAATTTTTATTGGTACCATTTTTGGGTAAATATGATTTTTTGATTATTCATTATTACACTTTTTGGGGCAAGGTGACCCAAAAATTGGGAATTTTGGCACAGCTTTTATTTATTCATTTTTACTGCGTTCACATGAGGGGTTAGGTCATGTGAGATTTTTGTAGAGCAGGTTGTTACGGACGTGGCGATACCCAACATGTGTACTTTTTTTTATTTATTTAAGGTTTACACAATAATATCATTTTTGAAAGAAAAAAAATAATGTTTTAGTGTCTCCATAGTCTGAGAGCTGTAGTTTTTTTTATTTTTTGGGCGATTGTCTCAGGTAGGGGCTAATTTTTTGCGGGATGAGATGACGGTTAGATTGGTACTATTTTGGGAGCAATTCGCCTTTTTGGTCGCTTGGTATTACGCTTTTTGTGATGTAAGGTGACAAAAAATTGCTTTTTTTACATAGTTTTTATTTTATTTTTTTTACTGCGTTCACATGAGGGGTTAGGTCATGTGAGATTTTTGTAGAGCAGGTTGTTACGGACGTGGCGATACCCAACATGTGTACTTTTTTAATTTATTTAAGGTTTACACAATAATATCATTTTTGAAAGAAAAAAAATAATGTTTTAGTGTCTCCATAGTCTAAGAGCTGTAGTTTTTTTATTTTTTGGGCGATTGTCTCAGGTAGGGGCTAATTTTTTGCGGGATGAGATGACGGTTAGATTGGTACTATTTTGGGAGCAATTCGCCTTTTTGATCGCTTGGTATTACGCTTTTTGTGATGTAAGGTGACAAAAAATTGCTTTTTTTACAGTTTTTATTTTATTTTTTTTACTGGGTTCACATGAGGGGTTAGGTCATGTGAGATTTTTGTAGAGTAAGTTGTTATGGACACGGCGATACCTAACATGTCTAGGGTATTTTATTATTTTATTTTATTTATTTTTACTCAGTTATAAATGTGCATATATGGAAAAAAATATATATTTTTTTTACGTTTTTCATTTTTTTTTTACACTTTTTTTTTCACTTTTTTGACTCATACCCACTTGGTTCTTGAAGATCCAGTGGATCTGATGTCTCTATAATACACTGCAGTACACTATATAGTGTACTGCAGTGTATTTTTACTTTACAGTAAGCCTGACCAGGCTCCTGCCTTTAGCAGGAGCCTGGTCAGACTTGATATACCATGGCAAGCCGGATGGCGTCCGTTTGCCATGGTAACCATCGGGACGCTGCCACAGCAGAGCAGCGTCCCGATGGGAGGAAGCTCCTTCCCTCTCTTGTGGCCACACCATCGGTGCACTGCCAGCGCACCGCAGCGCCCGATGGGGGAGGGAGGGAGCTTCCTCCCTGTTAACCCCTTCCATGCCGTGGTCCCTACAGACCGCGGCATGGAAGGGGTTAAACGGCCGACATCACTGCCAGCAGCGATGTCGGCCGTTACATTAGATTGTCAGCTGTATGTTACAGCTGACAATCTAATACCGCTCGTCATCCTGATATTGGGGGGGGATTGAAGACGGGGGGGGGGGTTTGACGTAACTTACATGCTGTGGGCGGGGGGGAGGGCAGGGCAGGTCCCGCTCGGCCATCCTGTAGTATTAGAACATAGCAGTGCAGCCCCGATGTCCTCAAGGAGGCTGCGCTGCTGAATTCTGCGATTGGTCAGTCAAATCTGACTGACCAATCTCAGGGGTTTCAAGGCGGGGACCACTGTGATTGGTCCCCTGCCGGGTGTCCGGACAGCTCTGCTGTCCGTGACACCAGTTTGCAAGCAAGTGTCACCGCAAGTGTACTTGTGGTGACACTTGCATTTCATGACGTACTATGCACGTCATGAAGCGCTAAGTTACACAAATTCATGACGTACATAGTACGTCATGTGTCATTAAGGGGTTAATGGAGTCAAGTCTGGAATGGTTTGTATAAGGCCCCTTTCACACGAGTGGGAGACTCGGAAGTCTCCTGCATCGTGTGCAGTGTACTCAACTGCCAGCACTGAACGCTTACAGTTCTGGAATGTGTTGGATAATGCTGACAATGTTATTCAACACATTCCAGAACTGTAAGGGTTACATAGCATCATAAATCAGTATAATGCTATGTAACCCCGTTCAGTGCAGGCAGTTCAGTACACAGCACACGATGCGGGAGACGTCCGAGTCTCCCGCTCATGTGAAAGGGGCCTAAAAGTCAATGA
This sequence comes from Rhinella marina, assembly GCA_900303285.1. Classification (NCBI taxonomy): domain Eukaryota; kingdom Metazoa; phylum Chordata; class Amphibia; order Anura; family Bufonidae; genus Rhinella; species Rhinella marina. The sequence goes on from ONZH01015286.1 coordinate 9,354, forward strand.
ATGTTCTGGCACATCTTCATGAGTGTTGATCCTGGGAACTAAGCTGAGCTACATTAATAATTGTTGATAGCGCAGGACAATTTAGGTAAAAGAAATTAAGTGAAGTGCAGTGCAAACCTAAATCATATATTTGAGTCATGTCTTGGGAACTTACTATATGAAACCAAAGAATAGACTTACGGTCTGCAATATGTGAAACAACATTAAAATCACGAAATATTTTATATGCATGATAGTGGTTGAGGTGCCCTTGATGTTGCTGTTTTACGGTGCGATCCAGGGTCCCAGTTGTCGTGATGCCAGCACCTTGCTGTGCAAATGTAGCATGGTATAATGATGAGACTGGTGTTGGAATAGCAAATCCACAGTACTTTACTGAAGCTGGTCAGCAGGTGATTCCCACAAACACTATTCACAAGAAATACAGTCTTTACAGTCAATTCAAGTAGTTCCCAAAGGTTGTATATGGAGACTAGCTTCTCTCTCAGTCAGACTGGTCAATCTCTCCTTTTCCTGGCCTAAAGGGATGCACTTTCTTGATCATCAGATATATAAGTATATCATATCCACAGTATCCTCATAGGAATACAGTCTCTAAACAGGGGGCCCTCTTGTCCTTTGGTTACGGTGGACAGCTTGTAGTTTACAGTGTTCCCACCACATGCAGAGGAGGCTGTAGCCAGATTAGTGGTGATTACCTTCTTTGTCAAAGTCCACAATCCCTTTCTGTTGGCTAAATCTTCTGTAGATCTTTTCCCTTCTGAGAGATGACACATACAGTGTTTGTGGGCTCAAGGGGAATGGAATCTCCCTATAGGAGCTGCTCTTTGCTGTTTTGAGGTGTTCACTCCTCAGCAGTCAGCAGAATCTTCTTCCTAGACAGGAAGGGTGGAGCCAGCCCTGACTAGCTTCATGGGAACTCCCACTCCCTATACAACATTATGGGATTTGTAGTGCATGCACATAAGACATAAAATACAGTGACATTAACACTTTCACTGCTTTGCAGTGTATTTAAGGACACTGCATTATTAATATTATTATTTAGAAAAATAATAAATTATAATGGAATATTACAAAACTGAATGATATCAGGAAAAAGAGAGCAAAAAAACTAGGGGAAAAAGGAAAAAGAAAGAAATAAACAGAACATTTTAAAATTTTATAAAGACGTGCATAAGAGTAATAATGCAAAAAAAACTGTAAATAAAACACAATAAAAAGAAAATGAAGCCCAAATGATGTATTGTAGTAGATGGTGAAGACCTAGATTACGTATAGTCGAAACCATGACTGAAAAAGTGATTTTAAAGCTCCTGTTCCTGCAATCTAGAAGGAAAAGGTCAGGTCCTTGGCTGTCAGTGACAGCCAAGAATCTCAAGGAAAAGACAGAAGTACTTTATTACCACTTCTGCACTTTTCTTTCTTTCCTAATTTCCTAATTAACATCTGTAACATTAGCACAAAATTGATGTTGGGGAAAAGGGTGTCAGTACTTTTTGACTTTGTGTTGGGTGCTTGGCAGCCCACCTAATGTTATTGGTGGGAACATGCTAGCCAGCAATGTGTCTGGCCTATACTAGCCTTATCTGTGTGCAGTTAGAATACTAAGCAGCCAACCAGGCATGGGATTCAGCCAGTTCCCTCAGGTTCTCCAGATCTGGCTATTAAAATTACAGTTGGATCAGAGAACCGTGTTACCAGATAAATCCTGATCCATTGTTCTGGCAGTGGCAGCTGGACATGAGCACTTCCTTTCCGTAGTTTAGCTCCTTATGCCTTTTAAAAGTTGGGAGGTATGTGTGTGTAGTGTATATATGGTGTATTTATGTATGTGTATATGTGTTACATATTGTCATGCTCTGGTGTGGAGGGAATAGCCACACCGAGCGTACGAGGGAAGGGAACAGACCAAAACCAGGGAAACGGTCACTTCCTGCAGGGAACCCTGAAACTAGGCCCTGACTGACTACCAGTATGAACAAGCCTGGGTTGTAGGAAAGTTCATACACAGGAACCTAATAATAAATGCACCCTAGAAAACCCTGCAGGTAGTGACACAAGAAAGAGTAAACCCGTTCCTCCAAGAGTAAGGACGAACAGGAGACTCCAACAGGAAAACCACAAAAGGGAAAAAGTCACTTATCTTTAAGCAGATATCGCAGCAACCGGATCTCAGCCGAGATCCACACCACACACTACTAAGTAGGCAGAAAGTATAAACCGCAAGGGATACTGGGAGAGGAAGGGGTAAATAGGAGAAAGATAATTACCACAGCGGCAACAGCTGAGGGGAAGGGGTGTGGTAAACAGCAACCAAACCAAGGGAAAAGCATGTCAAATGATGTCACTTTAGAAAGCCGTGCAGAACGTCTGTTACCAGACGCAAGCCCACTAGTGACACATATATATGGTGTATGTATATGTAAACATGTGTTAAGCATGTCCGCCGTTGAGTAGGGAACCTGTTAAAAATTGTAATTCCACTCCTGCAGCTACCCCTTCCTGACAGAAAAATAGTAAAAAAAAAAACAATAAGGGCCCATGCAATTTTGCGGAATAGATGCGACCCCATTCATTTCAAAGGACAGTATTAGATTGCGCACAGCCGCGGCTCCGTGCCACGGCTCCGTGAAAAAACATAGAACATGTCCTATTCTTGTCCGCAAGAACAGGCATTTTGTATGGGATGCCGGCCAACTTGCGTAACAATTTGGCCGGCATTTTTGCGGATCTGCAACCACACAGCCGTCTGAATGGCCCCTTAGTGTGAATTAACTGTTAAATTGTCTTTTTTTTTGTGGTGCTGTGAACATGTGCACTCCTGCAGTCCCGGCCACCAAAGAGGCCGGCGCTTTTTCCTATAGTGTGCAAGCACAACCACACCTGCTGGGTTACCGGGTGGTTGTAACCCCTGGAAACGAGCAGTGTATAATGTGATGGAAAAATGAATTCAACCAGCAAAGGAGACAATATGGAGAATCACAATACATTAGTAAGTACCTTGTATTAACTTTCTCTACATGATAAATGCCACTAACTGAAGTGAAACAACCCCTTTAATGTATGGAATTTGTATGATGGGGAAAAATGAAACAGTCTCACAAGCTGAGCCCACTCCATGCGAAGTGGGTGTCACTCCATATGTGTGACTGTCTCAAAATGACCAGGATCAGAGATAACTGTTCACACCATTTCCTAAAATAGATCTTCTTGAAAACCTTTTAGAGTTATAATTAGAGATGAGCGAGTAGTGTTCGATCGAGCCGGTATTCGATCGAATACTACGCTATTCGGCATACTCGATTTCAATCGAGTATAACGGCGATGGCGCACTTAGAATTCGTTTCCCCTCCCACCTTCCCTGGCGCTCTTTTTCCACCAATCACCATGCAGGGGGGGTATGACAGGCCCGCGGAGCACGCTGGCAGCGCGAAAACGGCGTCTACATGGATTGGCTGGAAAAACCATGTGACCACGAATATTAAAAACTCAGCTCTTCCTGCTCGTTCGCATATGCTGCGTGAACTTAGTCAGTGACAGAGGCTGGAGAAGGGAGAGATAGGTTTTAGCTGTTGGACAGGCAGGAGCGTGATTAAAAGCCCTTATCAGGGCTACTATAGTGCAGTACAGTGATAGCTTTACTACCATATACACTCTGCAGAGAACGGCTGCTGTATTCAGGGATAGCTGCTGGAGTAGGGACAGAGAGAGGCATTAGTGGTGTATTAGGTGCTCTGCTACACACCAAACTATATTTGGCACTACTGTTCTGCGTTCTTTTTGGCCGCAAAACCCTGTTATATACCTAGTGTGTATATGCACCATCTGATCTTCTGGCAGTATACGGCTGTGTAATTTTTTTTTTTTTTTAAATACAGTTTATTTGGCTCTAGTGTTCTGGGTTCTGTGTGCCTGCAATACCCTTTTTGTATACCAGGTGTAAATACCCACCGTCTGACCTGTTAGTACACGGCTGTGTACCTAGAAATAAAAAAAAAAGGCCTTTTCTTTGTCAACTGTACAGAGCGTTCTGCTTGCTTGCAAAATTATTTAATATACGTGGTATTAATACACACCGCCTGACCTGTTAGTACACGGCTGTGTACCAAGAAATATAAAAAAACTAGGCCTTTTCTGTGGCACCTGTACTGTGCGTTCTGCGTGCTTGGAAAAATATTTTATATATGTGGTGTTAATACACACCGTCTGACCTGTTAGTACACAGCTGTGTACCAAGAAATATAAAAAAAACTAGGCCTTTTCTTTGGCACCTGTACAGAGCGTTCTGCTTGCTTGCAAAATTATTTAATATACATGGTGTTAATACACACCGTCTGACCTGTTAGTACACGGCTGTGTACCAAGAAATATAAAAAAACTAGGCCTTTTCTGTGGCACCTGTACTGTGCGTTCTGCGTGCTTGGAAAATTATTTTATATATGTGGTGTTAATACACACCGTCTGACCTGTTAGTACACGGCTGTGTACCAAGAAATATAAAAAAACTAGGCCTTTTCTTTGTCAACTGTACAGAGCGTTCTGCTTGCTTGCAAAATTATTTAATATACGTGGTGTTAATACACACCGTCTGACCTGTTAGTACACGGCTGTGTACCAAGAAATATAAAAAAACTAGGCCTTTTCTGTGGCACCTGTACTGTGCGTTCTGCGTGCTTGGAAAATTATTTTATATATGTGGTGTTAATACACACCGTCTGACCTGTTAGTACACGGCTGTGTACCAAGAAATATAAAAAAACTAGGCCTTTTCTTTGGCACCTGTACTGTGCGTTCTGCGTGCTTGGAAAATGATCTTATATACGTGATGTTAATACACACCGTCTGACCTGTTAGTACACGGCTGTGTACCTAGAAATATAAAAAAAAAGGCCTTTTCTTTGTCTACTGTACTGTGCGTTCTGCGTGCTTGGAAAATTATTTTATATACGTGGTGTTAATACACACCGTCTGTCCTGTTAGTACACGGCTGTGTACCTAGAAATATAAAAAAAAAGGCCTTTTCTTTGTCTACTGTACTGTGCGTTCTGCGTGCTTGGAAAATTATTTTATATACGTGGTGTTAATACACACCGTCTGACCTGTTAGTACACGGCTGTGTACCTAGAAATATAAAAAAAACTAGGCCTTTTCTGTGGCACCTGTACTGTGCGTTCTGCGTGCTTGGAAAATTATTTTATATATGTGGTGTTAATACACACCGTCTGACCTGTTAGTACACGGCTGTGTACCAAGAAATATAAAAAAACTAGGCCTTTTCTTTGGCACCTATACTGTGCGTTCTGCGTGCTTGGAAAATGGTTTTATATACGTGGTGTTAATACACACCATCTGACCTGTTAGTACACGGCTGTGTACCTAGAAATATAAAAAAAAAAGGCCTTTTCTTTGTCTACTGTACTGTGCGTTCTGCGTGCTTGGAAAATTATTTTATATACGTGGTGTTAATACACACCGTCTGACCTGTTAGTACATGGCTGTGTACCTAGAAATATTAAAAAAAAGGCCTTTTCTTTGTCTACTGTACTGTGCGTTCTGCGTGCTTGGAAAATTATTTTATATACGTGGTGTTAATACACACCGTCTGACCTGTTAGTACACGGCTGTGTACCTAGAAATATAAAAAAACTAGGCCTTTTCTGTGGCACCTGTACTGTGCGTTCTGCGTGCTTGGAAAATTATTTTATATATGTGGTGTTAATACACACCGTCTGACCTGTTAGTACACGGCTGTGTACCTAGAAATATAAAAAAAAAAGGCCTTTTTCTTTGTCTACTGTACTGTGCGTTCTGCGTGCTTGGAAAATTATTTATATACGTAGTGTTAATACACACCGTCTGACCTGTTAGTACACGGGCTGTGTACCTAGAAATATAAAAAAAGGCCTTTTCTTTGTCTACTGTACTGTGCGTTCTGCGTGCTTGGAAAATTAGTTTATATACGTGGTGTTAATACACACCGTCTGACCTGTTAGTACACGGCTGTGTACCTAGAAATATAAAAAAAAAAAAAGGCCTTTTCTTCGTCTACTGTACTGTGCGTTCTGCGTGCTTGGAAAATTATTTTATATACGTGGTGTTAATACTCACCGTCTGACCTGTTAGTACACGGCTGTGTACCTAGAAATATAAAAAAAAAAGGCCTTTTCTTTGTCTACTGTACTGTGCGTTCTGCGTGCTTGGAAAATTATTTTATATACGTAGTGTTAATACACACCGTCTGACCTGTTAGTACACGGCTATGTACCTAGAAATAAAAAAAAAAAAGGCCTTTTCTTTGTCTACTGTACTGAGCGTTCTGCGTGCTTGCAAAATTATTTAATATACGTGGTGTTAATACACACCGTCTGACCTGTTAGTACACGGCTGTGTACCAAGAAATATAAAAAAACTAGGCCTTTTCTGTGGCACCTGTACTGTGCGTTCTGCGTGCTTGGAAAATTATTTTATATACTTGGTGTTAATACACACCGTCTGACCTGTTAGTACACGGCTGTGTACCAAGAAATATAAAAAAAACTAGGCCTTTTCTGTGGCACCTGTACTGTGCGTTCTGCGTGCTTGCAAAATTATTTTATATATGTGGTGTTAATACACACCGTCTGACCTGTTAGTACACGGCTGTGTACCTAGAAATATAAAAAAAAAAGGCCTTTTCTTTGTCTACTGTACTGTACGTTCTGCGTGCTTGGAAAATTATTTTATATACGTGGTGTTAATACACACCATCTGACCTGTTAGTACACGGCTGTATACCAAGAAATATAAAAAAACTAGGCCTTTTCTGTGGCACCTGTACTGTGCGTTCTGCGTGCTTGGAAATTTATTTTATATACGTGGTGTTAATACACACCGTCTGACCTGTTAGTACACGGCTGTGTACCTAGAAATATTTAAAAAAAAGGCCTTTTCTTTGTCTACTGTACTGAGCGTTCTGCGTGCTTGGAAAATTAGTTTATATACGTGGTGTTAATACACACCGTCTGACCTCTTAGTACACGGCTGTGTACCTATAAATACAAAATAAAAGGCCTTTTCTTTGTCTACTGTACTGTGCGTTCTGCGTGCTTGGAAAATCATTTAATATACGTGGTGTTAATACACACCGTCTGACCTGTTAGTACACGGCTGTGTACCTAGAAATATTAAAAAAAAGGCCTTTTCTTTGTCTACTGTACTGTGCGTTCTGCGTGCTTAAAAAATTAGTTTATATACGTGGTGTTAATACACACCGTCTGACCTGTTAGTACACGGCTATGTACCTAGAAATATAAAAAAAAAAAAGGCCTTTTCTTTGTCTACTGTAACTGTGGCGTTCTGCGTGCTTGGAAAATTATTTTATATACGTGGTGTTAATACTCACCGTCTGACCTGTTAGTACACGGCTATGTACCTAGAAATATAAAAAAAAAAGGCCTTTTCTTTGTCTACTGTACTGTGCGTTCTGCGTGCTTGGAAAATTATTTTATATACGTGGTGTTAATACACACCGTCTGACCTGTTAGTACACGGCTATGTACCTAGAAATAAAAAAAAAAAAAGGCCTTTTCTTTGTCTACTGTACTGAGCGTTCTGCGTGCTTGCAAAATTATTTAATATACGTGGTGTTAATACACACCGTCTGACCTGTTAGTACACGGCTGTGTACCAAGAAATATAAAAAAACTAGGCCTTTTCTGTTGCACCTGTACTGTGCGTTCTGCGTGCTTGGAAAATTATTTTATATACTTGGTGTTAATACACACCGTCTGACCTGTTAGTACACGGCTGTGTACCAAGAAATATAAAAAAACTAGGCCTTTTCTGTGGCACCTGTACTGTGCGTTCTGCGTGCTTGCAAAATTATTTTATATATGTGGTGTTAATACACACCGTCTGACCTGTTAGTACATGGCTGTGTACCTAGAAATATATAAAAAAAAAGGCCTTTTCTTTGTCTACTGTACTGTATGTTCTGCGTGCTTGGAAAATTATTTTATATACGTGGTGTTAATACACACCATCTGACCTGTTAGTACACGGCTGTGTACCAAGAAATATAAAAAAACTAGGCCTTTTCTTTGTCTACTGTACTGAGCGTTCTGCGTGCTTGCAAAATTATTTTATATACGTGGTGTTAATACACACCGTCTGACCTGTTAGTACACGGCTGTGTACCTAGAAATATTAAAAAAAAAAGGCCTTTTCTTTGTCTACTGTACTGAGCGTTCTGCGTGCTTGCAAAATTATTTAATATACGTGGTGTTAATACACACCGTCTGACCTGTTAGTACACGGCTGTGTACCAAGAAATATAAAAAATCTAGGCCTTTTCTGTGGCACCTGTACTGTGCGTTCTGCGTGCTTGGAAAATTATTTTATATACGTGGTGTTAATACACACCGTCTGACCTGTTAGTACACGGCTGTGTACCAAGAAATATAAAAAAACTAGGCCTTTTCTGTGGCACCTGTACTGTGCGTTCTGCGTGCTTGGAAAATTATTTTATATACGTGGTGTTAATACACACCGTCTGACCTGTTAGTACACGGCTGTGTACCTAGAAATATAAAAAACAAAGGCCTTTTCTTTGTCTACTGTACTGAGCGTTCTGCGTGCTTGCAAAATTATTTAATATACATGGTGTTAATACACACCGTCTGACCTGTTAATACACGGCTGTGTACCAAGAAATATAAAAAAACTAGGCCTTTTCTGTGGCACCTGTACTGTGCGTTCTGCGTGCTTGCAAAATTATTTTATATATGTGGTGTTAATACACACCGTCTGACCTGTTAGTACACGGCTGTGTACCTAGAAATATAAAAAAAAAAAGGCCTTTTCTTTGTCTACTGTACTGTGCGTTCTGCGTGCTTGGAAAATTATTTTATATACGTGGTGTTAATATACACCGTCTGACCTGTTAGTACATGGCTGTGTACCAAGAAATATAAAAAAGCTAGGCCTTTTCTGTGGCACCTGTACTGTGCGTTCTGCGTGCTTGGAAAATTATTTTATATATGTGGTGTTAATACACCACCTGTTAGTACACTGACCTGTTAGTACACGGCTGTGTACCAAGAAATATAAAAAAACTAGGCCTTTTCTGTGGCACCTGTACTGTGCGTTCTGCGTGCTTGGAAAATTATTTTATATACGTGGTGTTAATACACACCGTCTGACCTGGTAGTATACGGCTGTGAAGGCAAAATATTGTAACCAAAAAAAAAAATGCGTAGGGCTAGCGGAATCGGACGTGGACGAGGACGGGGGCACGGAAATGCTGTTGGGGGCCTTGTTGAAGCCAGTGGGGATACAATGCGTGCTGGTGAGGGTCAGCCAGGATCCCACTCATCCAGAATCCCTGCCTTCATGGGACAGTTAAGCAGGGGGCGGGTTACACCGCTGTTGAGGCCTGAGCAGGTTGAACAGGTGGTGCAATGGATAGCCGATAGCGCTTCCACACAGTTGTCCACCAGCCAGTCATCCACACAGTCTCACTCTGACCCTCCTTCCTCCACACCTGGCCAACAGAGTCATCCCACCATTGGACCCCTCCCAGGAGCTCTTTTCGG
>ONZH01015287.1:0-29753 GCA_900303285.1 Rhinella marina
AGTGAACAATTGTAGGTTGCAGTACACTAGCCGCAGTCTAGAGAAACGTTTTTATTCTCAGTTATATAAACTACAGTCCAGTGAACAATTTGAGGTGTGCCGATACACTAGCCGCAGTCTAGGAGGAACTATGTTTTTATTCTCAGTTATATAAACTACAGTCCAGTCAAACAATTGTGAGGCTGATGCGATACACAGTCGCCCAGTCTAGGAGAATACGATTTTTATTCTCAGTATATAAACTACAGTCCATGTGAACAATTGTGAGGTTGCGATACACTAGCCGCCAGTCTAGGAGAATATGTTTATTTTCTCAGTTATATAAACTACAGCTCCAGTGAACAATTGTGAGGGTGTGCGGTACACTAGCCGCAGTCTAGAGAATACGTTTTTATTCTCAGGTTATATAAATACAGTCCAGTGAACAATTGTGAGGTGTGCGAATACACTAGCCCGCAGGTCTAGAGAATAATTTTTTTTCACTCAATTAATATAAACTACAGCTCCCGTGAACAATTGTGAGGTGTGCAGTACACTAGCCAGTCTAGAGAATACGTCTTTATTCTCAGTTATATAAACTACAGCCAGTGAACAATTGTGAGGTGTGCCATACACTAGCCGCAGTCTAGAGAATACTTTTTATTTCTCAGTTATATTAAACTACAGTCCAGTGAACAATTGTGAGAGGTTGAATACACTAGCCGCAGTCTAGGGAATACGTTTTTATCTCAGTTATATAAACTACAGTCCACGTGAACAATTTTGAGGTGTGCGATACACTAGCCGCAGTCTAGAGGACGTTTTTATTCTCAGTTATATAAAATACAGTCCATGTGAACAATTGTGATGAAGTGTGCGGTACACTAGCCGCAGTCTAGAGAATATGTTTTTATTCTAGTTATATAAAATACACCAGTGAACAATTGTGAGGTGTGCGAGCCGCAGTATAAGAATACACTAGTTATATAAACTACAGTCCATTGTTGTGAGGTGTGCGATACACTAGCCACAGTCTAGAGATTAAGTTTTTTCACTCAATTATATAAACTACAGTCCAGTGAACAATTGTGAGGTGTGCGATACACTAGCCGCAGTCTAGAGAATACGTTTTTATTCTCAGTTATATAAACTACAGTCCAGTGAACAATTGTGAGGTGTGCGGTACACTAGCCGCAGTCTAGAGAACACGTTTTTATTCTCAGTTATATAAACTACAGTCCAGTGAACAATTGTGAGGTGTGCGGTACACTAGCCGCAGTCTAGAGAATACGTTTTTATTCTCAGTTATATAAACTACAGTCCAGTGAACAATTGTGAGGTGTGCGATACACTAGCCGCAGTCCAGAGAATACGTTTTTATTCTCAGTTATATAAACTACAGTCCAGTGAACAATTGTGAGGTGGGCGATACACTAGCCGCAGTCTAGAGAATACGTTCTTATTCTCAGTTATATATGCTACAGTCCAGTGAACAATTGTGAGGTGTGCGGTACACTAGCCGCAGTCTAGAGAATACGTTTTTATTCTCAGTTATATAAACTACAGTCCAGTGAACAATTGTGAGGTGTGCGATACACTAGCCGCAGTCTAGAGAATACGTTTTTATTCTCAGTTATATAAACTACAGTCCAGTGAACAATTGTGAGGTGTGCGATACACTAGCCGCAGTCTAGAGAATACGTTCTTATTCTCAGTTATATATGCTACAGTCCAGTGAACAATTGTGAGGTGTGCGGTACACTAGCCGCAGTCTAGAGAATACGTTTTATTCTCAGTTTATATAAACCTACAGCCAGTAACAATTGTGGTGTGCGATACACTAGCCGCAGGCTTTAGAGAATACTTTTTTTCTCTCAGTTATATATCCTACAGTTGCAGTGCAAAATTGATGGTGAGGTGCAATAGCTGGAGTCTAAAGACTACATTTTTTGCCCTCTACTTCTACTTACGGTTTTGGCCTAAGATATTTAATTCGACAGTTATATACAAAAGTTGAACCAAGGCTAAGTCGAGTACGAGGGCGGGGCGTTCAGTAGTTAGGGGGCAGAGGGCCGTGGTCCTGGGCAGGGTGACACTGTACATGCTGATGAGGGAGCAGGTGGAACGCCGCAGAGTTTCGCTCCCTAGCTTCATCTCGCTAACTTATGGGTCACGTGGTACACCACTATTGAAACCACAACAGTGCGAACAGAGTGATGACGTGGATAGCGGACAATGCGTCCAGTAATTTATCCACCACCCAGTCTTCCACGCAGTCCACCCACGCTAGCCAAGGGAGTAACCTCTGGCTCCTTCCAGCTCAACTTCCTTTCTCCCCAGTCTGCCCCCCCCCACGGAAATAGGATTCAGATCCGGCATACTCACAGGAACTCTTTTTCAGGACCCTACCCAGAGACACAAACCACTGCTCAACAGCAACCTGAGCAGTTTGCTCTGTTCCCGATGCCCAAATCTAGAACTTTCGCAATCTGTGAGTGATGAGAGTGTGGACTTAGTGCAAGTAGTGCGTGAAGAGGTGTCGGATTATGATGATGATGATGAGACACGGTTGTCTGACAGTGACGTTGTTGTCAGGGCAGTAAGTCCGAGGGGAGAGCAGAGTGAGGAATCGGAGGAAGAGCTGGTGGATGATGAGGTGACTGACCCGAGATGGGTTGGTAATCCAACTCAAGACAGTGCTTCTGAGGGGAGGCAAGTGCAGCACCAGAACAGGTTGGAAGAGGCAGTGGGGTGGCCAGAGGGAGAAGAAGGGCCAGAGCAGGTAGATCAGCAACTGTTTCACAAAGTCAAGCTCCAGTGCTGAGGCCTAGATGTTCGCAAGTCTGGAGGTTTTTTAAAGAAAGTGAGGATGACCGACGGACTGTGGTGTGCAACCTGTGCCACACCAGGATCAGCAGGGGAGCCACCACTACCAGCCTAACCACTACTAGCATGCGCAGGCATATGAGTGCTAAACACCCGACTCAGTGGAACCAAGGCCGTTCACCTCCTGTGGGTCACACCACTGCCCCTTCCCCTGTGTCACATGCTGGCTCGGCGAGTCAACCCCCCGCCCGAGGACCCCGGCACGAGCGCTTCCCGCCCTACAACCACCCCTTCACCTCCACGATCCTCCACAACCTCCACCAATGTGTCCTAGCGCAGCGTTCAGCTGTCTTTGCAGCAGACATTTGAGCGCAAGCGCAAATACAATTCCAGCCACCCACATGCACAAGCCCTAAACGTCCACATCTCCAAATTGTTGAGCCTGGAGATGCTGCCCTATAGACTGGTAGAGACTGAGGCTTTCCGCAACCTGATGGCCGTGGCTGTCCCTCGGTACTTGGTCCCCAGCCGCCACTATTTTTCCCGATGTGCCGTCCCAGCCCTACACCAGCACATGTCAGAGAACATCATCCGTGCCCTGACCAATGCGATTAGTGATAAGGTCCACCTAACCACGGACACGTGGACAAGTGCTGCCGGGCAGGGACACTATATCTCACTGACGGCACATTGGGTTAACTTGGTGGAGGCTGGGACCGAGTCTGACCCTGGGGCCGCTCATGTACTGCCCACACTGAGGATTGCGGGGCCTACCTGGGTCACGGTTTCTCAGATGTACTATGCCTCTTCCTCCAACCTCTCCTCCTCCTGCTGGTACAGGGCATCACGGCGCAGACCGATCTATGGCTGGCACCGCTGAACCTCAAGCCAGGCATAGTTGTGTGTGACAACGGGCGTAACCTGGTGGCGGCTCTGCAACTCGGCAGACTGACACATGTGCCATGACTGGCCCACGTGTTCAATCTCATAGTTCAGCGGTTCCTCAAGACATACCCCAATTTTTCAGATTTGCTCACCAAGGTGCGCCGCATCTGTGCGCATTTCCGCAAGTCAACCACAGATGCTGCCACTCTCAGGGCAGCGCAGCGGCGCCTACAACTGCCAGCTCACCGACTGTTGTGCGACTTGCCCACGAGATGGAATTCGACATTAAACATGTTATCCAGAGTTTACCAGCAGCGCAGAGTGATTGTAGACTGCCAGATGTCAACTTCCACCAGAACTGGTAGTCAGGTCAGTCAGCTTCCTCAAGTCTACAATGAGGAGTGGACATGGATGTCTGATATCTGTCAGGTGTTGAGCAACTTTGAGCAGTCAACACAGATGGTCAGCGGCGATACCGCCATTATCAGCCTCACCATCCCGCTGCATTGCCTGTTGAAAAACTCACTGCTCAGCATGAAGTCAGAAGCTTTGCGCTTGTCACAGGAGATGGGGGAAGAAGATACATCGCTTGATAGCCAGAGCACCCTCCGGTCTGTTTCTCAGCGCGTATTGGAGGAGGGGGATGAGGATGAGGAGGAAGAGGAGGAGAATGTTGGCAAGACAGAAGAGGGTACCAATGCTCAGTCCTTCTTAACTTTTGAGCTTGTATGGGCTGAAAAGGAGGAAGAGGAGGAGGAAATGGAGAGTCAGGCCAGTGAGGAGAGGGAATTCTTACGTGTTGGGACTCTGGCGCACATGGCAGACTTCATGTTAGGCTGCCTATCTCGTGACCCTCGTGTTAGAAGCATTTTTTCAAACACCGATTACTGGGTGTTCACTCTCCTGGACCCACGGTACAAGCAGAAACTTTCCACTCTCATCCCTGTAGAGGAAAGGAGTATGAGAGTGAATCAATATCAACAGGCCCTGGTGCACAAGCTGAAACAATCCTTCCCATCTGATGCCGCTAGCGGAGGAGGGCATGGTTCTGTGGGCCAAGTAGCAGGGGAGAGGAGGCAAGCAGGCAGCTTGTCCAGCACTGGCAGGGGAACGCTCTCCAAGGCCTTTGCCAGTTTTATGTCACCCCAGCAAGACACTGTCACCTGTCCCCAGTCTAGGCAGAGTAGGGGGGAGCTGTACAGAAAGATGGTGAGGGAGTACCTAGCTGACCATACCAACGTCCTGCGTGATCACTCTGCTCCATACAACTACTGGGTTTCAAAGCAGGACACGTGGCCTGAACTGGCTCTGTACGCCTTGGAGGTGCTGTCCTGCCCTGCCGCTAGCGTGTTGTCAGAGCGGGTATTCAGTGCAGCTGTAGGCGTCATCACCGATAAGCGTACACGCCTGTCAACTGACAGCTCTGACAGCACTGACAGGCTGACGCTTATTAAAATGAACAAAGCCTGGATTTCACCGGAATTCAAATCTCCTCCGGGGGAAAGCAGCTAAAGAATAAGATTCCTTATGTATCCGATTCCTCTCCTCTACTCCTCCTCCTCCTTCTCTTCATTGCCAAACGCTGACACAAAAGGGAATTTTTTAGAGGGCCAACTGGCACTCTTTTAAGACAATGTTTCCGGAGGGCCACCTACAGGCCCTCTCTCCAAACAATTTTTCCGGAGCGTCAACTACAGACACTCTAAAACCATTTTTTAGGAGCGTCAACTACAGACACTCTAAAACAATTTTTCAGTATCGTCAACCACAGACACACAAAAAAATTTTTTTTGGGAGGCTCACCTACAGCCATTTGACTGCAATCTCAGTCGGACAAAGGCATTGGTGGTGTCACCGCCATGCTGTGTCAGGCTAAATTTTTGGGTGGTTCACCTGCTACCTCAGTCTAACTCGATCACTCTGTTGTCACCGCCGCCATACAGGACCTTGATAAATTTTTATGTGCTTCGTCTGCTCCTGCACTGTAACTCGGTCACTCTGTTGTCACAGCCATACAGGGTCACGCTAAATTTTTATGTGCTTCCCCTGCTCCTGCACTGTAACTCGGTCACTCTGTAGTCACAGCCATACAGGGCCACGATAAATTTTTATGTGCTTCGCCTGCTCCTGCAGTGTAACTCGGTCACTCTGTAGTCACAGCCATACAGGGTCACGCTAAATTTTTATGTGCTTCGCCTGCTCCTGCACTGTAACTCGGTCACTCTGTAATCACAGCCATACAGGGTCACGCTAAATTTTTATGTGCTTCGCCTGCTCCTGCACTGTAACTCGGTCACTCTGTAGTCACAGCCATACAGGGCCTCGATAAATTTTTATGTGCTTCGCCTGCTCCTGCACTGTAACTCGGTCACTCTGTAGTCACAGCCATACAGGGTCACGCTAAATTTTTAGGTGCTTCGCCTGCTCCTGCACTGTAACTCGGTCACTCTGTAGTCACAGCCATACAGGGTCACGCTAAATTTTTATGTGCTTCGCCTGCTCCTGCACTGTAACTCGGTCACTCTGTAGTCAAAGCCATACAGGGCCACAATAAATTTTTATGTGTTTCGCCTGCTCCTGCAGTGTAACTCAGTCACTCTGTAGTCACAGCCATACAGGGTCACGCAAAATTCTTATGTGCTTCGCCTGCTCCTGCACTTTAACTTGGTCACTCTGTAGTCACAGCCATACAGGGCCTCGATAAATTTTTATGTGCTTCGCCTGCTCCTGCACTGTAACTCGGTCACTCTGTTGTCACAGCCATACAGGGTCTCGCTAAATTTTTATGTGCTTCGCCTGCTCCTGCAGTGTAACTCGGTCACTCTGTAGTCACAGCCATACAGGGCCACGATAAATTTTTATGGTCTGGGTGAGCACAATTGCCTTGAGGGTCACCACCAGGCTGTTGCCCGAGAATTTGGGGTAATGGTGGGATTAGGCAGCCTCAGAGGCATCCATGCATGCTGCCCCTGCTGTTTGCTGTCCATTTGCGTGGTGTTTCCATCATTTTCTGAGGTTTCCAGGTTTTCACCCAGCCTTCCCTAGGCAGATCCTTGGTCCCCTGCAAAAAATGCTCAAGTCTCCCATTGACTTCAATGGGGTTCGCTATTCGAAACGAGCACCCGAGCATTGGGAAAAATTAGATTTGAATAACGAGCACCCGAGCATTTTAGTGCTCGCTCATCTCTATCCATAATGCTTCCTTTGCTGGCTTAATTCATTTTTCAATTACATTATACACTGCTCATATCCAGGGGTTACGACCAACTTGCAAACCAGCAGTAGTGGCCATGCTTGCACACTATAGGAAAAAGCACTGACCTCTCTGGTTGCTGAGAATGGGGGAGCACGTATAGTACTATAGTGAAGTGTGCAAGCACGGCCACAGCTGCTGGATTGCAGGGTGGTCATCATAAACCCTGGAAACAAGCAGTGTACAATGTGATGGAAAAATGAATGAAGTCTACAGGAAGTAATATGGACAATCATAATACATTAGTAAGTTCCTTGTATTAACTTTATCTACATCAGGGATGCTCAACCTGCGGCCCTCCAACTGTTGTAAAACTACAACTCCCGCCATGCCCTGCTGTAGGTTGATAGCTGTAGGCTGTCTGGGCATGCTGGGAGTTGTAGTTTTGCAACAGCTGGAGGACCGCAGGTTGGGCATCCCTGATCTACATGATTGATGGCATTTGCTGAAATTAGACAACCCCTTTAAGGTGTGTCCCTTAATCAAGAGAATGCAATGTCACACTTTTCAGCAGTGATTGAGAGTTTTGCTGGAGAAACTGAACCATGGGACCTCTTTCACTATGTTGAACCATATAGCTGCAGAGAGCAGCTGGATACACACACGCTACCCCAAACCCAATACAACCTGGTCCTGGTTTTGAACTGTAGTTTGTATTTGTAATATTTTGATCTATCAGTTTGATAGGACATCCGTATGAAAATCATGATTCTCAAACCTTGAATTGCAGTTTCAATGGGCCATTGCAGTTGATCGAGACCTTGTTTTTCTTTTTTTTTTGTGTTATTGGTACATTTCTATGGATTATACTCTTTCAGGGGCGCAACGTCCCCTATCCAAATATTTTTAGGGAAGTGGTGTAGGATTAAACATCTAAATTCGGCTACTTTCACAACTGCGGTTTTGGTGCTGAAAAATTCCAGTACTGAAAAAACTCCTTGGTGGCTGTATCGTATCATGACTGATAATTGGAAGAAAGAGTGTTCATAATAATGCTTTGTAAAATATGTTGGGACTAATGATAGCTCGTTCCCATACAGTTTGCATCTTCCTTCTTATACCTATATCAATCAACGCTCTATTCTGGGCAAAATCTGGCCCCTGTAAAAGTACCCAAAGGCTCTGCTTGGGTCAGACTTTTAGTCATAAATGCAAGCTTCATTGCAGAAAATTATGGTTTCATGCAAAGGATGCTATGAGTGTAAAGTGCTGGGTGGCATTTTATTAATGCAAAATTGCCAACCCCCCTGGCAGTAACAGGGTTAAAGTAAATACCCCTTGCTAAAATTCTGTGTATCTTGATGGTACACAAGTATTTGTGCAAAAACCTAGAATAACAATTTATCTCCAGGGGTATGATCTGTTTACAGTTCAATAGTAATCTCCAGAAATTCATTCTAACTAATTATATCTGAAAACATTCATGGTTGGAACGCTATGCTGTGCCACTCGCTGACAATGGTCATGCCTCTATTTTATAGTTTATTTAGCTGAAATCTGAATTGCTGATTATAATATGAATCAGTCAATCCTGTTAGGATAATCACATCTGCTTCTCACCATGAAACAGATTTCATGTGTAACCAACTGTGCAATTGACTGACTCTGCTTCATCAATGTATTCTCTGTCTTTGAGATACCGGATGACATCCAGAACGTAGGGCTGTCTCCATTATATATGCTAAAAATATACTCTAATATATATATATATATATATATATATATATATATATATATATACAGTGTGTATATATATATATATATATATATATATATATATATATATATATAAAATTTGATTTATCATTTAATTTTTAATTGTATAAAGGGTCACAGGGCAGGTATGCTGATAATCTTGCTATATATATTTTCTATATCTACATTAGTACCTGACTAGAAATGTATAATATATAATGTTAAATGAATCCTACTAAATATATTAGCTATCCTGTCCTTAGTTTTATATATCAGCCCGATTCACTCAGTCTATGTGGAATACATAGTAACATAGTTTATAAGGCCGAATAAAGACATCTGTCCATCCAGTTCGGCCTGTTTTCCTACAACTTGATCCACAGGAAGGCAAAAAAAACCACCTGTGAGGTGGAAGCCAATTTTCCCCACTTTAGGGAAAAAATTCCTTCCCGACTCCAATCAGGCAATCAGAATAACTCCCTGGATCAACGACCCATCTCTAGTAACTATAACCTGTAATATTATTATCCTCCAGAAATACATCCAGGCCTCTCTTGAACTCTTTTAGTGAACTTACCATCACCACCTCCTCAGGCAGAGAGTTCCATAGTCTTACTGCTCTTACTGTAAAGAATCCTCTTCTATGTTTGTGTACAAACCTTCTTTCCTCCAGACGCAGAGGATGTCCCCTCATCACAGTCACAGTCCTGGGGATAAATAGATCATGGGAGAGATCTCTGTACTGACCCCTGATTTATTTATACATAGTTATTAGATCTCCCCTCAGTCATCTGTTTTTTAAAGTGAATAAGCCTAATTTTGATAATCTTTCTGGGTACTGTAGTCCACCCATTCCAGTTATTACTTTAGTTGCCCTCCTCTGAACCCTCTCCAGCTCTGCTATGTCTGCCTTGTTCACAGGAGCCCAGAACTGTGCACAGTACTCCATGTGTGGTCTGACAAGTGATTTGTAAAGTGGCAGGACTATGTTCTCATCACGGGCATCTATGCCTCTTTTGATGCAACCCATTATCTTATTGGCCTTGGCAGCAGCTGTCTGACACTGGTTTCTACAGCTTAGTTTGCTGTTCACTAAAATTCCTAGGTCCATTTCCATGTCAGAGTTGCCCAATATTTTACCATTTAGTATGTACTGGTGACTTGCATTATTCCTTCCCATATGCATAACCTTACATTTGTCAGTGTTAAACCTTATCTGCCACTTCTCTGCCCAAGCCTCCAGTCTATCCAGATCCATCTTTAGCAGTGTACTGTCCTCTTCTGTGTTAATTACTTTACACAGTTTAGTGTCATCTGCAAAAAATTATATTTTACTGTGCAAGCCTTCTACAAGATCATTAATAAATATATTGAAGAGAATAGGGCCCAATACTGACCCCTGTGGTACCCCACTAGTGACAGTGTCCCAATCTGAGTATGTGCCGTTAATAACCACCCTCTGTTTTCTATCACTGAGCCAGTTACTTACCCACATACAGACATTTTCTCCCACGCCAAGCATTCTCATTTTATATACTAACCTTTTATGTGGTACCTTGTCAAATGCTTTGGAGAAGTCCAGATATACGACATCCATTAATTTGCCGCGGTCTAGTCTAGAACTTACCTCCTCATAGAAACTGATTAAATTGGTTTGACATGACCGATCCCTCATGAAGCCATGCTGATATGGAGTTATTTGCTTACTTTCATTGAGGTACTCCAAGATAGCATCTCTCCCTCAAACAGTTTACCCACGACAGATGTTAAACTTACCGGCCTATAGTTTCCAGGCTCTGTTTTTGGACCGTTTTTGAATATTGGCACCACATTTGCTATGCGCCAATCCTGTGGAACACTCCCTGTCAGTATAGAGTCCTTAAATATCAGAAATAAGGGTCTGGTGATGACATTACTTAATTCTCTTAGTATACAGGGGTGTATGCCATACGGTCCTGGCGATTTGTCTATTTTAATCTTTTTAAGACGCTGCTCTACTTCTTCCTGAGTCAGACCGGGCACTTTTGATGGGGAATTTACTTTTATATTCTGCATTTCATCTGACAGTTTATTTTCCTCAGTGAATACAGTGGAGAAAAAGATATTTAGTAGCTTTGCTTTCTCCTCATCACTCTCTGCAACTCCCTCCTCAACTCCCCCCCACCTGACACCTTCGGGTTTATACTTTTTACCATTTATATAATTAAAGAACATTTTAGGGTTAGTTTTACTCTCTTTGGCGATTAATCTCTCGGCCTCTAGTTTGGCTGTTTTTATTTGTCTTTTACATATTCTATTTTTTTCCTTATAGTTTTTCAATGCGTCCTCGCTCCCCTCCTGTTTTAGTGATTTAAATGCTTTCTGTTTGTCATTTATTGCTTTCTTTACAGTTCTGTTTATCCACATTGGTTTTTTCTTGTTCCTTAACCTTTTATTCCCATAAGGTATGTAACTCTCACAATTAGATATTAGGATGCTTTTAAAAATATCCCATTTTGTGGCTGTCTTTTTATTTTTGAGGACTTTGTTCCAGTTAGTTAGGTCTATGGCCTCTCTTAGTTGGCTAAATTTAGCTTTTTTGAAGTTTGGTATTTTTATTCCTCCCTGAAGAAACGATCTTTTGAATGACAGTTGGAAGGTTATTATATTATGGTCACTATTTCCCAGGTGTCCCCCAACCTGCACATCTGTTGTTCTGTCAGGTATTGGTTAATACTAAGTCCAGTATGGCCGTCCCTCTAGTCGGGTCCTGAACCAGTTGGGAAAGGTTATTGTCTTTAGTTATTGCCAAGAACCTGTTTCCTTTATGAGATATACAGGTTTCAGTTTCCCAGTCTATATCTAGTTGAAATCCCCCATAATAACGACCTCATTATGTTTTGCCGCCTGGTCTATTTCATTTAGAAGTACATTTTCTGTGGACTCTGGTATATTATATAGGTGGTTTATAATAAAGTCCTATTAGTATTTTATTATTGTATACTGTGACACTACGTCAGTAAATATAAAAAATGCCCATTTTTCTAATCTCAGCTCTACCAAATGCAAGTATTTACTAAAACACGTCAGGAGTGCTGACAGGTCCTCCACTGTATGGGAGCTTTCTTGTCCTTATACTGAATGAGAACAGACCAATGAAATTATATATTCTGGTATAGCTCTACAGTCATGGCCAAAAGTTTTGAGAATGACACAAATATTATATTTTCACATGATCTGCTGCCCTCTGGTTTTTATGTGTGTTTGTCAGATGTTTTTATCACATTCAGGAATATAATTGCAATCATATTATGAGTAACAAAAGCTTATATTGACAGTTAGAATGAGTTAATGCAGCAAGTCAATATTTGCAGTGTTGACCCTTCTTCAGGACCTCTGCAATTCTCCCTGGCATGCTCTCAATCAACTTCTGGACCAAATCCTGACTGATAGCAGTCCATTCTTGCACAATCAATGCTTGCATTTTGTCAGAATTTGTAGGTTTTTGTTTGTCCACCCGTCTCTTGATGATTGACCACAAGTTCTCAATGGGATTAAGATCTGGGGAGTTTCCAGGCCATGGACCCAAAATCTCTATGTTTTGTTCCCTGAGCCATTTAGTTATCACCTTTGCTTTATGGCAAGGTGCTCCATCATGCTGGAAAAGGCATTGTTGATTGCCAAACTGCTCTTGGACGGTTGGGAGAAGTTGCTCTCGGAGGACATTCTGGTACCATTCTTTATTCATGGCTGTGTTTTAGGCAAGACTGTGAGAGAGCCGATTCCCTTGGCTGAGAAGCAACCCCACACATGAATGGTTTCAGGATGCTTTACAGTTGGCATGAGACAAGACTGGTGGTAGCGCTCACCTCGTCTTCTCCGAATAAGCTGTTTTCCAGATGTCCCAAACAATCGAAAAGGGGATTCATCAGAGAAAATGACTTTACCCCAGTCCTCAGCAGTCCACTCCCTGTACCTTTTGCAGAATTTCAGTCTGTCCCTGATGTTTTTTTCTGGAGAGAAGTGGCTTCTTTGCTGCCTTCCTTGAGACCAGGCCTTGCTCCAAGAGTCTCCGCCTCACAGTGCGTGCAGATGCACTCACACCTGCCTGCTGCATTCCTGAGCAAGCTCTGCACTGCTGGTAGCCAGATCCCAAAGCTGAAACACTTTTAAGAGACGGTCCTGGCGCTTGCTGGTCTTTCTTGGGCGCCCTGGAGCCTTTTTGGCAACAATGGAACCCCTCTCCTTGAAGTTCTTGATGATGCGATAGATTGTTGACTGAGGTGCAATCTTTCTAGCTGCGATACTCTTCCCTGTTAGGCCATTTTTGTGCAGTGCAATGATGACTGCACGTGTTTCTTTAGAGATAACCATGGTTAACAGAAGAGAAACAATGATGCCAAGCACCAGCCTCCTTTTAAAGTGTCCAGTGGTGTCATTCTTACTTAATCATGACAGATTGATCTCCAGCCCTGTCCTCATCAACACCCACACCTGTGTTAATGGAGCAATCACTGAAACGATGTTAGCTGGTCCTTTTAAGGCAGGGCTGCAATGATGTTGAAATGTGTTTTGGGGGATAAAGTTCATTTTCTAGGCAAATATTGACTTTGCAAGTAATTGCTGTTAAGCTGATCACTCTTTATAACATTCTGGAGTATATGCAAATTGCCATTATAAAAACTGAAGCAGTAGACTTTGTAAAAATTAATATTTGTATCATTCTCAAAACTTTTGGCCATGACTGTACTGTCACTCCCACATTAAAGGGGTTGGCCACTTTCTGGCTAATTTTGACTAGTGTATATGTAAGATGACTATATGGCACATACTAATATTGCCTCTGTTAATATTCTTTGCCATTTGCTATATTTCATAAGCCATGCCCCCTTCTTAGGCAAATCTTCTGTGCTGTCTACATAGAGGTCCTGTCCTTAAGATAGCTGCTGGTGGAGGGTCATGTGACCAGGCAAATCACCTCCATGTAATGTCTCCTCTCTTCAAACACACTGTATCTGCAATAAACTCCCAACATTGCAAGTACAGAAGGTAGGGGCATTGTATTTGAATGAAGGAGACATCACATTGAAGTGATCTGCCTGGTCACATGACCCTCCAGACCCTCAGTAGCCATTTTATGGACAGAACCTCATTGTGGACAGCACAGAAGATTTGCCTAACAAGGGGACATGGCTTAGGAAATATAGCAAATGGCAAATAATATCAACAAAGGCTGTATTAGTAAGTGCCATACGATCATCTCAAAACACATTGGTCAACAGTAACCAGAAAGTCAACTTCTGATCTACAGGTGCATGTCAATAAATTAGAATATCATAAAAAGTTAAGTCAGTAATTCAGTTCAAAAAGTGAAAATCATATATTCTTTAAATCCATTACACACAGAGTGATCTATTTCAACCGTTTATTTCTCTTAATGTTGAAGATTATGGATTACAGCTAATGAAAACCCAAAAATCAGTATCTCGGAAAAGACCAGTTAAAAGAATGATTTTTAATACAGAAATGTTGGCCAAATGAAAACTATGTACAGTATATGCACTCGATACTTGGTCGGGTCTCCTTTTGCATGAATGACTGCATCAATGCGTTTTGGCATGGAGACGATCAGCCTGTGGCACTGCTGAGGTGTTATGGAGACCCAGGTTACTTTGATTTCAGCTCGTCTGCATTGTTGGGTCTGGTGTCTCTCATTTTCCTCTTGACAATACCCCATAAATTCTCTATGAGGTTTAGGTCTAACTAGTTTGAGGGCCAATCAAGCACAGGAATACCACGTATTGGTACTTTTGGCAGCGGGCCAAATCCTGCTGTAAAATTAAATCAGCATCTCCATAAAACTTGTCAGCAGGGGGAAGTATGAAGTTCTCTAAAATTTCCTGGTAGATTGCTGAATGCACTGACTTTGGACTTGATATAACACAATGGACCAGGACCAGCAGATGACATACCTCCCTAAACCACCACTGACTGTGGAAACTTCACACTGAACCTCAAGCAACTTGGATTGAGTGTTTCTCCACTCTTCCTCCAAATGTTGATAACAGTGAGCAAGAAGTGCACAAAAGAACCCTCCATACCACCTAACTCTGGTCCAACACAGCTGGTAGGGAATGCATGATGTAAATTAATTGTCTACTACAGTACATACGCTTCCCAGCTGCAGATTTTCTCCATATAGAACAATGGTCCATGCAGGAATCTAGTTGTGAAGATACCCATCAAATGAAAGACTGTCATGTAGTCCGGGTTCTGTCCACTCTAAACCTGGACAGCACTTGGATGGGAATATTATCCATCTGAAAGGGCCCTTACTATTACAAGTTATGCCCAAACTGTCACCACTCATGAAATGTCTGTTTTATTCCCCACACAATAGTGATTCTGGAGCATCTTTTCAAATACACTCATTGACAAAAAATATAACACACCAAGAAGGAGTTGTTGGAATTGAATGAAACGTTATCTGTGTGAATGTAATGATGATATTATGTAAGTGATTACGATATTAGAGCGAAAGGATAAGTATGAGATAACAGTTGGGCATGGAGACTCTGAGATTCCATGTGGTATCCTGCCAACAGATGTTGCAGTTGGGCCTGTAGATCTTGCACACTCTTAGGTTGTTGAAGCTGACATTCCAGTTGTTCCCATAAATGCATGATTGGCGATAAATCCGGTGACTGGGCATGCCGAGGAAGTGTGTGGGTGAGCATTTTCCTGCTGATAAATGCCAGTTGGAAGCACTGCCATGACACATTTCTCTCTGGGTATGCTATTTTTCTGTCAATGAGTGTAACTCTATGTTCAGTGAGCCCAAGAGGGAGAGAGTGAGAGGAGGAGAGTAGTGGTGACAGTGGCAATGATGGTGGTGGTAGCTCTCACTGTGGCAATCCTCAACCTGGCCCTCCCTGTGACATGCAGTTATGGGAGAGTGCACCCTTTCTTCCCTTATGGCACACCAGGAGTACAAAGTTATGAAGAGGTGCAGGCCTGTCCCCTTTTCCGCCCATGCCATGCCCACAATTTTAGACCTGCCATGTGCTGGGTGAAGTTGCAGATAGCAGCGCAACTAACTGTTGCGTCGCCATCTGCATCTGAAACACTGCTAATATAGGCATATTTCAGTATAATAAATGACCACTTAAGTCTCTTTCTTTACTGAGCAGACGCTAGGAGTTTCAGTACAGTACATATAGCAGCAAAAGGCACTGTTCTGAGATATATCACAGAGTAGTCTTTTCCCAACAGCTGCGTAGTAGTAGACCTCCACGAGTCTCTCTCTAGATTTCATTTGCCATCTTCCAAAATAACCACAGGCATGCAATTCCGTTTTCATTAACTTTTTCTGCAATGCCCAGACTGTGTGGTGCAGAACTGTCTCAAAAGTGTGGTGTGCAAGCAATGCACCCTTTCCACAGCAGTAAAATATTTTGATTTAAACAAGCCATTACCTTAATGTCTGCGCAGGCAAGACCTTGAAAATGGTTCTTAACCATCAAAAATATCTGTCCTCTTTCTCTCAGGGGTAGTCTTTCAGTTCAGTTGTTTTTTTAGCAGCTTTTCAGTGTCAGGGATGAAGGTTTCTTGGACTAGGCCTAGTTGTGAGCAGCTCCCACAAGCACGTCTTTTCACTAGGCCTGCTCAGCAAAGACTCTCTAACCTGGGGGTGGGATGAGCCCATCACTCAGGCAACTGCACTAAAAAGCTGCCATTTAACTACTGCCCATACACAACCATTAAAGTGTAACTGTCATGTTTTTTTTTGTTTGCCAATGTGTAGAGAAGGAGATAGGGAACTTTTTATGGCATACTTTATTTAGAGACATTATATATTTATATCAGAAAACTTGGGCAGAAATGTCCCTTAGCAGCACTGTCTTACATGAGCGTTGCTAAGGCACATCTGTCATCCTAACACAGTACAGTGCTGCAATGACTAGGAAGACTGGCTGAGCTAGGAGCTGCTGGCATGCTGCCATCACTGTTCCCTCACATAGTGGATAGTAAATTGATATCTGTAGATCAAATATATATTTCTATTCCTAGGTCTTTCTAACTGGTCTGCATGGCCATCTCTGTCAGTGAGTGATTCTGCTGTATTCCCAGAGTTCCCAGAGTAACTAACCAGCTGCCGGCAGATGCATGTCAGTAAGGAGTAAGCACTGACTACTGTCAATAGGCGCCCCCAGATGAAGGTGTTGCCGAAACGCGTGTCGGGGTGTGTGGTCCTCCTGAGGTGATTGCCCCACTTATGGGTATGTAATGTCTGTTTTTGATCATTATTAGTTATCTATCTGAGGGAGGGTGGTTTGTGTTAGAGTATATAGACATAGGCTTTATTAATTGTAAAAAATATCACATGATCCACCTTGCCAGGTGAACGCAGTAAAAAAAATACAAAAAAAAAAAAAAAAACAGTGCCAAAACAGCCATTTTTTGGTCACCTTCCCTTACAAAAAGTGTAATAGCAGGCGATCAAAAAAGCGTATGTACCCCAAAATAGTACCAATCAAACAGGCATCTTGTCCCGCAAAAAATGAGACCCTACCTAAGACAATCGCCTGAAAAATAAAAAAAATATGGCTCTCAGAATATGGCAACACAAAAAAATATTTTATTTTGTTCAAAAATGCATATAATGTATAAAACTTTCCCAAAATAAAAATGTTAGACATATTGGGTATCGCTGCATCCGTAACAACCTGCTCTATAAAAATATTACATGAGATGGCCCCCAGGTGAATTCCATAAAATTAAAAAAAAAAAAAACTATGCCAAAACAGCCATTTTTCCCTCTTGCCTCACAAAAAGTGTAATAGCAGGGGATCAAAAAGGCATATTTAACCCAAAATGGTACCAATCAAACCGTCATCTTGTCCCGCAAAAAATGAGACCCTACCTAAGACAATCGCCCAAAAAAATTTAAAAAAATATGGGTCTCTGAAAATGACAGCACAAAAACAAGATTTAATTCTGTTCAAAAATGCAGCTAATGTGTAAAATTTAACAAAAATAAAAATGGTAGACATATTGGGTATCGCAGCGTCCGTAACAACCTGCTCTATAAAAATATCACATTATTTGCCCTCTCAGGTGAATGCTGTAAAAAATTTTTTAAAAGAAAACTATGCCAAAACAGCTATTTTTTCACCTTGACTCACAAAAAGTGTAATACCAACCGATCAAAAAGTCTTATGTACCCCAAAATGGTACCAATGAAAACTTCACCTCATCCCGCAAAAAATGAGCCCCTACATAAGACAATAACTCAAAAAAATGAAAATTAATGGCTCCCGCAAACCAATCCATCAAAATCTGTGCTGCAAAATCCATATGGCGCTCCTTCTGTTCTGAGTCCTGGTATGTGCCCCCACAGCAGTTTACCACCACATATGGGGTGGGGTGTTGCCGTATTCAGGAGAAAATGGGGAACAAATTATGGGATGCTTTTCACCTGATACCCCTTGTGAAAATGAAAAATTTGGGGCTAAAGCAACATTTTATTGGAAGAAATGAAACTTTTCATTTTCACAGCCAAGTGTTTCCAAATGCCGTAAAACGCTTAGGAGGTCAAAGTGCTCAGTACCCCCCTTAATATATTCTTTAAAGGATGTAGTTTTCAAAATGGGGTCATTTTTTGAGGGTTTCCACTGTAGGGGTACATCAGGGTCTCTCAATTACAAAATGGTGCCTAAAAACCATTCTAGCAAAATCTGCCTACAAAATTTGTATGGCGCTCCTTTCCTTCTGACCACTGCCACAAACCCATAGAGACGTTTACCACCACATATGGGGTATTTCTGTAAACTGCAGAATCAGAGCAATGTAAAATGAGGTTTAGTTTGCTGTTAACCCTTGCTGTGTTGCAAGAAAAAAATTATTAACATGAATAATCAACCAAAAAAGTGAAATTTTTAAATTTCACCTCCATTTTTCTTTAACCCACCTCAAGGGTTAACAAAGTTTGTAACATCAGTTTTTTTTATAATTTGAGGGATGTAGTTTCTAAAATGGGATCATTTATGGGTGGTTTCCATTACGTAAGCCCCTCAAAATCACTTTATATCTGAATTGGTGCTTAAAAAATGGTTTTGGAAATTTTGTTGAAAATTTGAAAAATGGCTTCTGAACTTATAAGCTTCTCACGTCCTAAGAAAGTAAAATTACATTCATAAAATTATGCCAACATAAAGTAGACATATGGGGAATGTAAAATAATAACTATTTTGGAGGTATTACTATGTATTTTGAAAGTAGAGTAATTGAAATTTGGAAATTTGAAAATGTTTCCAAATTTTTGGTAAATTTGGTATTTTTTTAAAAATAAAAATGAAATATTTTGCCACAAATTTACTACTGTCGTGAAGCACAATATGTGACGAGGAAACAATCTCAGAATGGCCTGGATAAGTAAAAGCGTTCCAAAGTTATTACCACATAAAGTGACACGTCAGAGTTGCAAAAAATGGCCTTGGCAGGAAGGTGAAAACAGGCCCGGGGTTAAAGGGGTTGGGCAAGAATGTTTATTTTGGCAACAGCCCTCCCCCCCAACTTTATCGGACCTGTAAAGGAAAGATGACTTACCTGCTTCTCGGCACCAGCTCCTCGCTCCTTCTTCTTAAGGCCGGCGATGCTTCACTGAGCTCCCTTGATGGCAACATCTGATTTGACATTGCTTCAGCCAATCACTGGCTGCAGCGGAGAGACCAGATCCCCTTGTGTCATGTGACAATTTGTCATGACGTAAAGGGAGCCAGTCACAGCCGAGGCCAGTGATTGGCTATGGTGATGTCAAACTGGATGTCGACATCAAGGGAGCTCAGTAGAGCATTGCAGGCCTGTAGGAGAAGGAGTGGGGACCCGGCCACGGAAAGCAGGTAAGTCATCTTTCCTTTACAGATATGTTAAAGTTGGGATGGAAAGGGGGTTTGGAGGGAGTTGCCCCCAAAGTTTTTTTTTCATTCTGTCAAAACTCTTTTTTGCAATGGCTTGTGCAAAATTTTGTGACTTTTTGCATGGGTGTAAAAGTGGGCAGAACAGCTTCTCTAGAAAAAAGTGTTAGGTTTAAGGACAAGCCAAATTTATCAAACAACCAGTTACATTTGATAAATGTGGCACAAAGTTCTCCAACACAGACTCAAGCAAAATTGACTTCAAATATTCTCCTCATGATAAATTCCCCCCATAATGTTTTAAAACAGCAAAAATTTTTTTAAAAGTCACAGTGATAAATCTAGAGATAAACTAATTAAAATGTCTAACCACGTCCACTTTCTCACCTACTTTTGAAAACTGGAATGAGCGGGGTAAAAATGCAAAATGTCCTAAATGTTTGTCAAATAAACCCAAAAAGTTGTTAAAGCCCTATTTTGTAATTTTTTAAAGCCATAATTCTGGAGTGCATGGCTTGAAATGTTCCCCTCAAAGACTTCTATTCGTAAGTACTTGTGTTTATTAAAATGTACATATATATATATATATATGGTGTTAAACCTAAGGATCATAGCAAGTAGTCAATTATTGTATTGGAAAACATCGGAGCAGCTATAGATATAAACCGTGGGGGTCATTTATTAAGATCGACGTTCTAGACGCCCGTCTTAATAACACCTATAACTAGAGGTGGAGCTGCCGAAGTTATGAAGAGACGCATCTAGCACAGATCTAAATGTAAGACAGCTTCCTTGCTGTCTTACATTTAGACCATTATCTACCACTAAAACAGGCGTAGAAAATGATGAATGAGACGGGCCAGTCGGCCCATCCCCTCCCCCAACCCCATTTTTTTAGACCTGGTGTTAGCAGGGAAAAGTCACAAATAATCTTTGTGTTGCAATATGCGCTAGAAATAGGCCTAATGTAGATGTATTTCTAGACAGTAAATGACCCCCTGTATTTCAGTTAGGCCTCATGCACACGAACGTGTGCCGGCCGTGCCCGTGCTGCGGGCCACAAACTGCGGTCCGCAATGCACGGGCACTGACCGCGAGGCCACCGCATGCGGATCGCGGACCCACTCACTTGAATGGGGTCCGCGATCCGCATCCGAGGGTCCGCACTGCAAAAAAGTAGTGCTTGCGCTACTTTTTTGCGGTGCAGAGGCACGGCCAGAAACACCACGGAAGCACACCGTAGTGCTTCCGTGGTGTTCCGATCCGTGCCTCCGCTCCGCATCTCCCGGATCGCGGACCCATTGAAGTGAATGGGTCCGCGATCCGTGATGCGGGCTGCACACGGCCGGTGCCCGTTTATTGCGGACCCGCCGTATGCGGCCCGCAGCACGGCCACGGCCGGCACACGTTCGTGTGCATGAGGCCTTATATGAATGATTTTCCAATCCCTGCAGACAGCATGTATACCGCAAAATAATGACAATATCAGAAAACTGGTCAGCTCATGGCAAAATGACATGTCCATGGCCAGCTTTAGACACTGTATAATGGAAGTTACCGCAGGTAATGGCTTTGCTTTCTATTGCCGGATGCTTTGAAATACAGAACAATGGCATATACGATAAAGGCCGCTCAGACCCCCATTCAGTTTGGAGATGTTCTTGTGTTTCTTCTCCTTCATGGCTGAGGGTCTAGTGAACTCTGAGGACTGCACTGTAACCTTATCTTCTCTACAGATCATGGGAGCATTGCTTGTTTAACCTGTGACAAAAGTGATTCTGCATTTCAAAGACAGGCACTTGCTATAAGTAGAGAGGACTTTTTGGTATGTTAATGAGGTAAACTCTCCAGGCCCCTTCTGCCCACTCCCACTGCTTGAAATTACAGGTTCTTTTACCTTTGTAGTGCTAAAAATGTTAAACAGGGACTCTGAACGTCAAAGCCTCTTCTGCTTTGGATTCACAATTGCAAACATGCAGTAAATAAGTAAACTTAGAAAAGCATCTGTTTTCAAGGCGTACTACACAACTGCTACGGTTTTCCAGGACTCCGTACCCTGATTCTTCAGGGGTGAAGGAGGGTTATAATAAAATCAAAGTTATAGACTGAAAATCTATGTCACATTAACACATTACACCTTCTTTATATTCATTTATCTTCTGCATCTTCTTTTATCTGTGATCATTCAGAATGTACATGTTATATATTTATGTTAGTAGACCTTACTTTTCAAAGATTTGATAAGGGTCATACTAAGGCCGGGTTCACATCACGTTTTTGTCATACGTTTAACGTCACCATAGAGTTTCATTTTTTTTAAAAAGTATGTTAACGTATATATTTTTTTTTGTACATCAAGCAGATACTTTTAGACATCCAGTAAAAAAAAGTACACAAACATACGTTTTTGTGTAACCTTTTTTAAAATGAAGAGTTGAAGGCATTATCTGAAAAACGGATATGTTTAACAGATGGAAACTTATTGTTTTTACGTTTCCATCTGTCATTCACTGTCAATATAAAAGAAAAGTATAGCTTTCAACATTTTTTTTTTGCAGGACAGAAATGTATGTGTGTTCTGTTATTTTATACTATAAAAAAGTACAGAAATGTAAACAGTGATAAACGGAGTAAAAAATCTGCACTTTTGAGCTACATTTTTACAATTATAGTCTGTGGGTATATCAAGCCATACTTTTCTATATGTATTAATTAATTGATACTGATTAATTACTCTGCTGAATTTGTATGTTTCTATATATACTCCACATTGTGTTGGGCTGAAACGTTGCATTTTTAGGTGTGAATAAAGCAGGTCCACCACCCTTTCACCTTACCCTATCTATCTTTGTCTATCTATATGTCTGTCTACGTATCTATGTACAGCATTTATCTCTATTATCCATCAGTTTGTCTATCTGCACATACATGCACATATATATAAAAAGATAGGTGGAATGATTCCAGATTTTTACTCGTATTTCCCTTTGCTGTTATTTATAAATGCAGTCTGTCTGATGCTTTATTCACTGCTGTTTACAGGCCGAGTGGACCAGGAAATGTAGCTGCAGCCATAATTGGATTTGATGGTATTTTCTCCTTGCTGTATATCCTCTGTCTTTGATGTCTGTGCCTGTGTGCTTCCAGTTCCTTCTCAGTGTGACGGTTCCGTTCCTTTGTCACCATGGCTCTTCTTCTGCTGCCCCCTTTCATGCTGCATCCAGGAGGAAGCAGGAGGCCTGGAAACTGCCTGAATTTTCAGGAGTTTTCCTGAAGTTCAGAGAGAACTGGCAACTGTGGCTGAAATGTAATCATGTTTTTTTCCACTGTTTATCTGACAGAAATCACACATCAATAGTGAGAGATGAAAGGTTTTAATGTCACTAGAACTCACCAGGAGCTGTGAAGATTAGTATAATCAAACCGAATGTCGCTGAAAGATTCAGAATTGGAAATAGTAAAATGGGCTCTTTAATCTCTGATTTTACCATCAGACATGATGACCCCCAGGCGCACACACATTTTAGAAGCTGACTCTTTTTGTAGCCAGGTTCACAGAAATAGAATGGGGAAGAATACAAAAGCTAAAGCATTTCATGTTCCACCCATGAATTTATGAAAGTCTCATAGCTATAAAACTGATCTAGTGGCAGAAAACCTTCGGTGGAGCAGTAATACTTCAGTGTAAAGATCAAATCTTAGAATTCTGTGAACTAACGTTAATGTTATTATAATGAAACTTTACCTTGTTGCCACTTTAAGTATTAGGCTACTTTCACACTAGTGTTTTTGCTGGATCCGGCAGGGTTCAGCAAAAATGCTTCCATTACTGATAATACAACCATCTGCATCTGTTATGAACGGATCCTGTTGTATTATCTTTAACATACCCAAGACGGATCCACCATGAACTCCAAATGTTAACGCTAGTGTGAAAGTAGCCTTAGATTAGTAATGTCATTTTTACCACTTTTCTATTATGATGCTTCATATAATATTATTATCAGAATTCCCTATTCAAATCCACCACTGCTGCCCTGTGGACACCTCCGCCAGAACACAGGCACTGTCATAGCATTCTGTATAGTGAAAAAAGCTTTCAGGAGTGAAATGTCATGCCAGACAAAATAAAATAAAATAAAAATAGCTTTCTGTACTGTGACTAATCCACTAGTCAAAGATCTGGCTATGTGCACTGGGAAACCCATGGAAGCCAAATTACATGTTACTAGCATTATCCTGCAGGGATCTAAACAGTGAGCTTTTATTTCATAATCTCAAAGGAACCTGTCATGTTGAAAATGCAGTCCGATCTGCAGTCACCACATTGATATATACTTTGGTAGTTACCCCCTTAACGCAAAATGCTGTATATGCACAGCATTATGCACAAGGGCTTGTGTGGAGCGGGCTGCTGCATTGAGCCTGCTCTATACGCAGTATGCACCTGGCCTCGATGAGCGGGATCAGCGATTGCCGAAATCGGTCATTTAACCCCTCAGATAGCGATCGCAGCATCTGTGAGGTTAGGTAGAGGAACATGGCTCCCTCTGCCTTCCGATCGGTGCCCCCATAATGAAATTGCCGGGCGACGATCAGTTACCATGGCAGCCTGGTGAAGGTTCCCAGACCTGTCATGGTAATCTGCCTGCAAAGCTGTGCATGATGCACAACTCAGCAGGCAGTGTGTCAGAATCCCATTCACCGTAATAGGTCTCTATTATGGTTTATGGATGACAATGGAGACAATGGATAATGGATAATGAACAATGGTTCTAGCCCCCTAAGGGGGCCAAAAGTTATTGTGTAAAAAGTTTGGAAAAGTACCAAATTTTTTGCCCTATAAGACGCACCTGAACATAGGACGCACCTAGGTTTTAGAGAAGGAAAATAAGAAAAAAAAATGTTTCATCAGACCTCAGCTCAGAGCCCCAATCAGACTGCCAGTGTTAATCAGGCCTCAAATCAGACCCCCATTATTAAAGGGGTTGTCCGGGTTCAGAGCTGAACCTGGACATACCTTTAAATTCACCAAGGCAGCCCTCCTGAACAGGGCATCGGAGCTTCTCATGCTCCGATGCCCTCCTTTGCCCTGCGCTAATTAGCGCAGGGCAAAGGCATTTAGCCCGGTTCCGGTGACGTACCGGGCTCTACCAGGCGGAGGCTTCCGCCCGGCAGTAAGCCCGGTGACGTCACCGGCGCTGATGAGTGGGCTTTAGCGCTGCCCTAGCCAGTAAAACGGCTAGGGCAGTGCTAAAGCCGGCCCATTACAGTCGGTGACGTCACCGAACTCACTGTCGGGCAGAAGCCTCCGCCCGGCAGTGTGTTATATAAACAAAAGAGCCCTTGCCCTCAGCGATCCAGCGCAGGGCAAGGGAGGGCATCGGAGCATGAGATGCTCCGATGCCTGTTCAGGCGGCTGCCTGGGTGAATATAAGGGTATGTCCGGGTTCAGCTCTGAACCCGGACAACCCCTTTAATAAGACCCCCTAATCATACCTCAGATAAGACCCCCAATGTTTATAAGACCCCCAATCAGACCCTCAATGTTAATAAGATACCCAATTAGACCTTAAATCAGATTCCCATGTTAATAAGACTCCCCATTCAGACCTCAGATCAGACCCCCATCTTAATAAGACCCCCTTTTCAGACATCAGATTAGACCCCTATGTTAATCAGACATCATATCAAAAGAGACGAAAAAAAAAGAAATCAACTTACCTCTCCTGCTCCAGACACTGCTGCTGCCGCTTCTGAGTTCCAGCTTCCTGTTGCCCTGAGCAGTGACCCAACATTAAACAGTGGGAGGTCACAGAACGTGCCAACGTCCCCACGTGCGCAGGTCATAGCACATGAGGAATATCAGGAAGCGGTGAGTACAAAGACCACACAGGGAGCACTGCATTCACTGCTCCCTGGTCCTCCTGTACTCATCGGTATTCGGCCCATAAGACTCACTGATATTTTCCCCCCACTTTGGGGGGAAAAAGTGTGTTTTATGGGTGAAATAAAAACATAAAAATATTAAAGGTTCAAATCACCCCCATTTCCCAATTATACACATAAAAATATATAAACAATAAAAAATAAACATAACAGGTATCATCACATCCAAAAATGTCTAAACCAGGGAAGCTCAACCTGCGGCCCTCCAGCTGTTGCAAAACTACAACTCCCAGCATACCCTAATAGCTGTAGCCTGTCCAGGCATGCTTGGAGTTGTAGTTTTGCAACAGCTGGAGGGCCGCAAGTTAGGCATCCCTTTCTAAACTATTAAAATATTTTTCCTGTATTTTAAACATTGTAGTGGAAAAAACAATAAAAACCCGTGATTCACCATTTTTTAGTCACCTTGTCCCCCCAAAAAGAATTGAATAACAGTGATCATAAAGTTGAATGTTACCCAAAAATGGTACCAATAAAAACTGCGGTTCATCTTGCAAAAACAAGTTCTCATATAGCTCTGTGGACTGAAATATAAAAAGGTTATGGCTGTCAGAAAATGGCGATGCAAAGAAAATTTCGATTTTTTTTTCAAAGGGTTACTGTAAATTAAAAAATATAGAAATTTGGTATCGTCGTAATCGTATTGACCCACAGAATAAAGATGTCATGTCATTTTGCCTCTGTTCATAATATTTACAGATTCTTTAATGACAGGCATTGTACCAAAAATATCATGGGAAGCATTATCACCTTGTAACATTTTTCTTTTATTCAAGATGGGTCCGTGAATAATGTGCAAAAAGAGCCACAGAAAAAGTGCAAGTGCAACGTTTCGGCTACCTGGTAGCCGTTCTCAAGCATAATATAGGAACATCAATACAAAACTTAAATACCGTGCCAAATCCCTCCCTACATTACTTTGAACCTATCAGGTCCCAAGGATTATGTGCACCATCTGTTTATGCATAATTCACCGATCACATAACAACCTCACAGGTGCAACATCACTACTCACCAATCTCAAACAGAGTATAATTTTGATGTCACTGTGAACGTCAATCAAGGATCCAGCCCCATTGTGCACTATACCTTAGCGTTTCTTTTGCGCCATTGCACAGACTTACTCCCATTCCCACGGCATAATCACCTCCTCCCCTGGCCATGTCATACTGTCACGCTCTGGTGTGGAGGGTATAGCCACACCAAGCGTCAGAGGGAAGGGAAAAGGACCAAACAAGGGAAACAGTTACTTCCTGCAGGAAACCCTGAAACTAGGCCCTGACTGACTACCAGTATGAACAGGCCTTAGTTGTAGGAGAGTTCATATACAGGAACCTAATAACACCTGACCCTAGAGAACCCTGCCACTAGTGACAGGGGAAGGAGTCAACCCGTTCCTCCAAAAGGACGGACAAACAGGAGACTCCAGAAGGCAAAACCACAACCGGGAAAAGTAGAATAAACACAAAAGGGAAAATGACACTTATCTTAATGTAGATATTGCAGCAACCGGATTTCAGCCGAGATCCACACCACACACAACAATGTCAGAAGAAAGTATAAACCGCAAGGGATACTGGGAGAGGAAGGGATAAATAGGGGAAAGACAATCACCACACCCGCAACAGCTGAGGGGAAGGGGTGTGGTAAACAGCAACCAAACCAAGAGGAAAACATGTCAAATTATGTCACTTTGAAAGTCTAGCCGATCGCCTTCCACCTGATGCAGGCAAGTTTGTGACATTACCCCCCCTTTTACGGGTGACCTCCGGGCACCCAGGCCCAACTTTATCAGGTTGAGACCTGTGAAAGGCTTTCACCGAACGACTGGCATTCACGTCAGATGCCGGTACCCAGGTCCAAAACCCTTCCAGTGAACAAGATATTGAAGAGTCCCACGGAGAACGCGAAAATCAATGATCTTGACGATCTGGAATTCCAAATTACCATCAACCAAAACCAACCAAAACAGGCGCGAGTGGAAAGGGAGATGGCTCCAGAGGTTCAACATATCTCTTCAACAAAGATCTGTGAAACACATTATGGATTTTCAGAGCCTGAGGAAGTTCAAGACGAAATGCTACAGGATGGCCGTGATCTTATATGGCCGTGATCTTATATGGGCCAATAAATCTTGGACCCAGCTTCCAAGAAGGAACTTTCAACTTAATGTTCCTAGTTGACAGCCACACAGAATCATCCACACTTAAGTCCGGACCTTTCATACGTTTCCTGTCAGCCACACGTTTATACTTGTTACCCATATTTATCAAGTTATTTTGAATTTTCCGCCATATAGATGACAATCATGACGAAAAACGTTCTTCCTCAGGAATACCGGAAGTATCAGAACCAGAAAATGTGCCAAACTACGGGTGAAAGCCATATGCAGCAAAAAATAGTGACTTACCAGTGGAGTCCCGTCTGCAATTATTTATGGCAAACTCTGCCAGAGACAAAAACGAGGACCACTCCTCCTGGTTCTCAGAGACAAAGCATCTCAAGTAAGTTTCCAGACTGTGATTGGTACGCTCAGTCTGTCCATTCGTCTGGGGGTGAAAGGCAGAGGAAAAAGACAGTTGTACCCCAAGCCGAGTACAGAATGCCTTCCAGAATCTGGACATAAACTGAGTCCCACCATCAGAGACCACGTCAGTGGGAATGCCATGAAGTTTCACAATGTTGTCAACAAACACTTGTGCAAGAGTTTTAGCATTGGGGAGTCCGGGTAATGCAATAAAGTGCTCCATTTTACTAAAACGATCTACAACCACCATAATAACTGTCTTACCAGACGAATCAGGCAAATCAGTGATGAAGTCCATGGATAAGTGAGTCCATGGTCTGGAAGGGATGGGTAATGGAAGTAAAGGTCGAGTATGTGTCACCTTAGCGCGTGCACAGACACTACAGGCCGACACATAGTCCTCAACACACTTACGCAGCCCCGGCCACCAGAATCTACGAGAGATGAGGTCGACAGTGGATTTACTCCCAGGGTGTCCCGCAAGCACCGAAGAATGATGTTCCTCAAACACCTTATGACGCAAATCAGAAGGAACAAACAACTTCCCAGAGGGGCAAGACTCCGGTGCATCTCCCTGGGCCTCAAACACCTTAGCCTCAAGATCAGGGTAAAAAGTGGATATCACCACTCCTTTGGACAGTATAGAACTCGAATCCTCAAAATCACCACCTCCGGGAAAACTACGTGACAAGGCATCCGCCTTCACATTCTTAATCCCAGGACGATATGTGACAATGAAATTGAATCTGGTGAAGAACAAAGACCATCTGGCCTGCCTCAGATTAAGTCGTTTAGCCGACTCCAGGTAAGCCAGATTTTTGTGATCAGTGAATACAGTGATAGGGTGAATCGCCCCTTCCAACCAATGATGCCATTCCTCAAAAGCCAACTTAATGGCCAGTAACTCTCTGTTACCCACATCATAATTTCTCTCCGCAGCAGAGGGTTTTTTCGAAAAAAAAAGCACATGGGCGCCATTTACCAGGTGACGGGCCCTGTGATAAAACAGTTCGTACCCCCACCTCGGATGCGTCAACCTCCACAATGAAATGTTGTGACACATCTGGCTGCACCAATATAGGGGCAGAAGAGAAGCACTCCTTCACAGCGGAGAAGGCTTGCAACACTGCATCAGACCACACTGAGACATCGCTCCCTTTCTTAGTCATGTCAGTTAAGGGTTTCACTATTGTAGAATAGTTCTTAAAAAAATTTCGGTAATAGTTAGTGAACCCCAAAAATCGCATAAGAGCCTTCAGATTTTCAGGTCGGTCCCAGTCCATAAAAGCATGGACTTTCTCTGGATCCATACGAAAACCTGAAGATGAAAGCAGGTATCCTAAGAATTGCACCTCATGTACAGCAAAAACATATTTCTCTAATTTTGCATACAACTTGTTATCTCTTAAGATCTGCAACACCTGTCAAACATGATCCTGATGTGTCACCATATCTGGAGAATAGATTAGTATGTCATCCAAATACTCGACTACAAACCACCCCACCAGGTGATGAAAAATGTCATTAACAAAATGCTGGAACACAGCAGGAGCATTGGTCACCCCAAAAGTCATGACCAAGTTCTCAAAGTGGCCCTCCGGAGTATTAAAAGCCGTCTTCCATTCATCCACTTCCTTGATCCTGAATAGAGATGAGTGAGCACTAAAATGCTCGGGTGCTCGTTATTCGAATCAAATTTTTTCCGATGCTCGGGTGCTCGTATCGAATAACAAACCCCATTGAA
>ONZH01015288.1:0-36570 GCA_900303285.1 Rhinella marina
CAGTTCTCAATCCAGTTACAGAGTAGATTTTCTAATCCAACCGACCTTAATTTACCCATCAGACGTCTATGAGGGACCGTGTCAAACGCTTTTGCAAAGTCCAAATACACAATATCCACAGCCGCCCCTCTATCCAGACTTCTACTCACTTCTTCATAAAAACCAATCAGGTTAGTCTGACAGCTTCTGTCCTGGTTATCACTTATAATACTATTATCCAAAACATATTCCTGTATATAGTCCCTTATTAGACCCTCAAAAAGTTTCCCCACAATGGACGTTAAGCTCACCAGTCTGTAATTCCCCGGGGATGACCTAGAGCCCTTCTTGAAGATGGACACCACATTTGCTTTATGCCAGTCCCTTGGCACTATGCCAGTCACCAGAGAATCTTTGAATATTATATACAAGGCAAAGAAATTACTGAACTAAGTTCCTTAAGAACGCTTGGGTGTAACCCATCCGGTCCTGGAGCCTTATTCACCTTTACTTTGTTTAACTTAGC
The DNA here is from genome assembly GCA_900303285.1 of Rhinella marina. NCBI lineage: Eukaryota > Metazoa > Chordata > Amphibia > Anura > Bufonidae > Rhinella > Rhinella marina. The sequence continues at coordinate 506 of ONZH01015288.1, forward strand.
TTTGACCATATCTATATTGAACCAGTTGAGTATATTACATGAAGTATCACCAGCACTTACTCTACCGACAGCAGCTCCCACCTCTTCATGTGTATATACAGAACTAAAGAACTCATTCAGTAGCTCTGCCTTTTCCTGATCCCCAGTAATCAATTCCCCATCAGTATTATTCAGGAGTCCTACATGCTCTGACCTAGGTTGTTTTGCATTTATATATTTGAAGAATTTTTTGGGATTGGTTTTGCTATCCCTGGCCACCAGCCTTTCATTTTGAACTTTTGCTGCTTTTATAGTCCTTTTACAATCTTTATTAACTCTTTTGTAGTTATTAAAGGCTATGGTAGACCCCTCTGATTTGTATATTTTAAATGCCCTTTGTTTTTCATGTATTGCCCTTTCATCATCCGCATTAGGCCAAGCAGGGTTTAATTTTAAGCGTTTGTATTTGTTCCCCCTAGGAATAAATTCTGCAGTATAGTTACCCAGTGTAGATTTGAAGGTCTCCCATTTATCATCTGTGTCACTACTTGACAACAGATGCTCCCAGTCTATGTCCTGGAGTGAGGCCCGTAACCCTGGGAAATTGGCCTTTTTAAAATTAAATGTTTTTGATCTCCCAGCATGTTTATGCTTTCTACACTTTAGGATAAAAGTAACTATATTGTGGTCACTATTACCAAGGTTTTCCCGAACAATTACCTCCTCAACTATCTCTGCATTGTTAGATATAACCAGATCCAACAGTGCATCACTTCTTGTTGGTTCTTCTACAAACTGGCCCATAAAATTATCCTGCAATAATTTAAAATTTCTCTCCTTTGCAGTTGAAGACGATCCATGACCCCAATCAATACCAGCCTCCCTGAATAGAATAAAATTATCACGTCCCCCAGAAAATCTATCCGGGAGGGTGACCTTAGGCTCCAAACAGGCCTGACACCCAGCACCCCCAGAACCACCAGCCTGTGGTCTCTGAATCTGGTTGCGGATGTCAGCCACCTCCAAGCAGAGTCCCTGCAGCCGTTCAGCAAGTGCAGCAATAGCATCCATGTCAGCACAAAAATGACATAAATTTTTGTTCGGCGGTTTATAATGTCACGCTCTGGTGTGGAGGCAGGGGCGTAGCTATCGGGAAGCGGGGGAAGCCACTGCTTCGGGGCCCGAGGGCAGAAGGGGCCCGGGAGCAGTAGCAGCATACAGAGGCCTGCTGATATGTTTCTTACAAGCTCCTGTGCTGCGGAGCTTCAGACACGCCCCCTCTTCACTCCAGCAGAGCAAGACCTGGCTTACCAGCTGTAGACACGCCCCCTCTACACAGGACGTACTGCTGGAGGAGGAAAGAGATGGCAGGGCTGGAGAAGAAGTGTGTGGAGAGGCAGACAGTGGGTGAGTGAGTCTGCTGTGTGGGACAGAAGGGGTAATGGCAGGGAAGTCTTCAAGCTGCTGCTGGGTGTTGCAGTGTACCAGCAGCTTCATGCTATTCAGTTGTTTTACTGCCTCATAAAGCAGTCTGCCTTCATGACACCTGCCCCCCCCCCCCATATCCTGTCCTTCTCTTATCTCATCCTCATGGAGCCCCTTCTGTCTCCTATCCTCCCTCATTTATCCAGAGCTCCTGTTCCACCTTCCTATTGCTGCCCTGCACAGACCTCCAGCCCCTACTTCTAGTATGAATCCCCCTTGGAGCCCCTTTCACCTACTTGCTGTGTCCATCCCTCCTGTCCATCTGTCCATCCAGGGCCCCTGGGCCCTGTCTCACACCTCTGCCTCTCATTATGGTGGTGTCCTTCTAATGGCTCAGGGTCATGTGACTGTGCCCCCCACCCCATACTGTGCTCCCTTATACCCTGCATTGTGCCCTCTTACCATACCCTGTACTGTGCTTCTAGTCATTCCGTGTACTGTGCCCTGTTATACCCTTTTATTCGGTCACTGTATGGAGGTGTTATCTAGTGTATGGCGGCGTTAGCCGGTCCCTGTATGACAGTGCTAACCGGTGTCTGTATGGCGGTGTTATCCAGTCACTGTATGGAAATATCCGATGACTGTATGGCGGTGTTATCCAGTCACTGTATGGAAATATCCGGTGACTGTATGGTGGTGTTATCCAGTCACTGTATGGAGATATGCGGTGACTGTATGGTGGTATTATCCAGTCACTGTATGGAGATATCCGGTGACTGTATGGTGGTATCCAATTACTGTAGTGAGGTATCCGGTGACTGTATGGCGGTGTTATCCAGTCACTGTATGGAGATATCCGGTGACTGTATGGTGGTATTCAATTACTGTAGTGAGGTATCCGGTGACTGTATGGTGGTGTTATTCAATTACTGTATGGCGGTGTTATCCAGTCACTGTATGGAGATATCCGGTGACTGTATGGTGGTATTATGCCGTCACTGTATGGAGGTATCCGGTGACTGTATGGTGGTATTATCCAATTACTGTATGGAGGTATCCGGTGACTGTATGGTGGTATTATGCAGTCACTGTATGGAGATATCCGGTGACTGTATGGTGGTGTTATCCAGTCACTGTATGGAGGTATCCGGTGACTGTATGGTGGTGTTATCCAGTCACTGTATGGAAATATCCGGTGACTGTATGGTGGTGTTATCCAGTCACTGTATGGAGATATCCAGTGACTGTATGGTGGTGTTATCCGGTGACTGTATGGTGGTATCCAATTACTGTAGTGAGGTATCCGGTGACTGTATGGTGGTATTATCCAGTCACTGTATGGAGGTATCCGGTGTCTGTATGGCGGTGTTTTCCGGTTACTTTATGGTGGTATTATGCCGTCACTGTATGGAGGTATCCGGTGACTGTATGGTGGCGTTATCCAATTACTGTATGGAGATATCCGGTGACTGTATGGTGGTGTTATGCAGTCACTGTATGGAGATATCCGGTGACTGTATGGTGGTATTATGCAGTCACTGTATGGAGGTATCCAATGACTGTATTGTGGTTTTATGCAGTCACTGTATGGAGGTATCCGGTGACTGTATGGTGGTGTTATCCAGTCACTGTATGGAGATATCCGGTGACTGTATGGTGGTATTATGCAGTCACTGTATGGAGGTATCCGGTGACTGTATGGTGGTGTTATCCAATTACTGTATGGAGATATCCGGTGACTGTATGGTGGTGTTATGCAGTCACTGTATGGAGGTATCCGGTGACTGTATTGTGGTTTTATGCAGTCACTGTATGGAGGTATCCGGTGACTGTATGGTGTTATCCAGTCACTGTATGGAGATATCCGGTGACTGTATGGTGGTGTTATCCAATTACTGTATGGAGGTATCCGGTGACTGTATGGTGGTGTTATGCAATCACTTTATGGCAGTGTTTTCCAGTGACTGTATGGTGGTGTTATGCAATTACTGTATGGCGGTTTTATCCAATCACTGTATGGAAGTATCCAGTCACTGTATGATGGTGTTATCCAATAACTGTATGGCAATAACTGTATCCCTTTTCCTGCCCACTCCACCTTTTTTAGACCTGGCATGAGTGGGGAAAAGTTGCAGATTGTGGTGCAAAGGACATGTGCGCCAAAATCTGTGTCAGAAATACGCTTAATATAGGTATATTTCTGTTTTAATAAATGACCCCCTAATTGTCTTATGATTCCAGGGTAGGGCTAATATCTTTATAGTATACTAGCTGAAGGACCCGGCTTCTCCCGGGTATATTTAATTTATTTAATTTAATGTTTGTGTGTGTGTTGTTAAAAGATATCGAGAGTGACCTCTACAGTGCCTGTCCCATCAACAGTGACCTCCACAGCAGCCCGCCCCTTAACAAAAACATCCACAGCGCCCTCCCCTTTAACTGTGACCTCCACAGCAGCAAGGGTGGCCACTGTCTTCACCCCAGAAAGCTGGATCTCACTGGCTATTCCCCCAAACACGGAGGAGAAGCTGTCTGAGCATGAGCTACTGAAAGGGTGGACATCCCTGCATCTGTGACCTCTACAGCAGCCCGCCCCTTTAACTGTGACCTCTGCAGCAGCTAGAGTGGCCACTATCTTCACCCCAGAAAGCCAGAACTCACCAGCCATTCCCCCAAACGTGAAACGGCACCCCCAGTTCCCATGAAGACACACCACTAAACATGAGGCCACGCCCCCCTGGCTCCATGAAGACACGGAGGAGAAGCTATATGAGTGTGAGCTACTGAAAGGGTGGACATCCCTGTGTCTGTCCAGGCACTGCGTCGGACGGAGAACAGGTAGCCAGAAAACTGGACTGTCCAGTCTAAAGCCGGACATCTGGCCACCCTGACATCAGCCTGCCCCTAGGGTGGCCAGAGGTCTTGTTTTAGGCTGGACAGTCTGGCTTTCAGACTCCCTGTCCTCTGTCATGCGCAGGGCCTGGATGGACACAGGGATGTCCTTTTGAACAGCTCACTCTCAGCAGCAGCACTGTGCAGTCTGAGCAATGAGCTTCAGGGAGAAAGTCACCCTCCCCCCACCCCTGCAGCTGACAGAAGGTGATTTTTACCTATATTTTTAATCCTGGTCAAATGTGTCATGGAAGGGGCGTGGTCTGAGGGTGGGGCTTTTAAGTCCTCCTTTTGACGGTGGCCTAAATTACAGGTCGATGCCATAGTAATTTAGGAGGAAGGTGGGTAGCAGTGGAAGAAAACATCTTTTATTACTACTGAACAGTAAATGTGTGAAATTTACATTATATGAGGTAATGATTGATGATGAGTTAGTCTAAAACATAAGTTATAGTTATGGTAACCGGAATACCCTTTACCATTGCCATCCACAGTGCTCTGCCTCTTTAATGCAGACCTACAGCAGTGAACTGGCTAGGTTGTCATAGAAACCTGGTGTGTGCCTGTGAGCTTCTATTGGCTGATAAGGGTCATGTGACCAGGCTACTATTGGCTAATGCATTTTTTGGTAATATCTCAGGTCCTGGAGAGCTGAAAACTGTTCTAAAACCTTCCCGGACACCTGATGTACATGTGTGGCAAATTTTGTGATTGTAGCTGCAGCGGTGCGGATTCCTTTAGCGGACATACACACACACACACACATACACTCAGCTTTATATATTAGATAGATCCCAGTATTTTACACTGTGCCCTGTATTTCCCAATAAATAAATGATCCTTGGGAAACACAGTCCTCACCCCTGACCACCAGGACCAGGATGTGCTCTGTCAGTACATGGCAGCCTCTCTGCTCCGCTGTGTCCTGCTGCTTATTCTGGCATTAAGGCTGGGTTCAAATCACATTTTTCCCATCTGTTTAATGTATACAAAAAATGTATACATTAAGAGATGCCTGAGACTGATCCATACGGTGGCGTCCGTTCACCATACAGTTCCATTGTAAAACAACATATACGTTAACATATGCATTTTTTGTACTGGACCCTGCAGGATGCAAAAACGTGGTGTGCTGCATATTTGTATATGGTATCTTTTTTATCAATATCAAACGGATAGGAAAAACGTGATGTGAACACACTGTTACATATGAACAAATGCGATGCCAGGAGGGTAATGGGGGGGCCCGCACAAAAATTTGCTGTGGGGCTCAGTCAGTTCTATCTACGCCACTGTGTGGAGGGTATAGCCACACCAATCGTAAGAGGGAAGGGAAAAGGACCAAACAAGGGAAACAGTCACCTCCTTCAGGAATTCCTGAAACTAGGCCCTGACTGACTACCAGTATGAACAGGCGTTAGTGGTAGGAGAGTTCATACATAGGAACCTAATAAAACCTGACCCTAAAGAACCCTGCCACTAGTGACAGGGGAAGGAGTCAACCCATTCCTCCAAAAGGAGACTCCAGAAGGCAAAACCACAACAGGGAAAAGTAGGATAAACACAAAAGGGAAAATGACACTTATCTTAATGCAGATATTGCAGCAACCGGATCTCAGCCGAGATCCACACCACACACAACAATGTCAGCAGAAAGTATAAACTGCAAGGGATACTGGGAGAGGAAGGGATAAATAGGGGAAAGACAATCGCCACACCTGCAACAGCTGAGGGGAAGGGGTGTGGTAAACAGCAACCAAACCAAGAGGAAAACATGTCAAATTATGTCACTTTTGAAAGTCTATCCGAACGCCTTCAACCTGATGCAGGCACGTTTGTGACAAGATATATATGCTGCTTAATTAAATAGAATTCCCCCCCCAAATAAAAAAGAGAAATAATAATATTATATATATATATATATATATATATATATATATATATATAAAATATATATTTGCAACCATGTGGAAACTGAATAAATGAAAAGGGATGATTGAGTCTTCACAGTCAATTTCTCTTTAATACACACATGTAGATTTCTGCTACACCTTGGCTATTAATACAGTAATCATGTGTATGTGCTGCTTAATTAACCCCTTAAGGCCGAAGCTACTTTTACACTTAATGCCGAAGCCACATTTTTAAAATCTGCCATGTGTCACTTTATCAATTCATAACTTTGGGATTCTTTCACCGATTCGACTGATTCCAAGATTGTTTTTTCGTGACACATTGTACTCCACGACAGTGGTAAATTTGAGTCAATATAAATCACCTTTATTTATAAAAAAATCCTAAATTTACAGAAAATTTGGAAAAATGTGTAATTTTCAAACTTTGAATTTCTCTGCTATTAAGGCAGATGATCCCTCACAAAATAGTTATTACTTTACATGTCCCATATGTCTACTTTATGTTGCCATCATTTTGTAGATGTAATTTTATTTTTTGGGGATGTTAGAAGGCTTAGAATTTTAGAATCAATTCTTAAATTTTTTTAGAAATTTTCCAAAACCATTTTTTTAAGCACCAGTTCAGTTCTGAAGTCACTTTGTGGGGCTAACATAATAGAAACCACCATAAATGACCCCATTTTAGAAACTACACCCCTCAAGGCTTTCAAAACTAATTTTACAAACTGTGTTAACCCTTTATGTATTCCACAAGAATTAAAGGAAAATGGAGATGACATTTCAAAATTTCACTTTTTTTTGCAGATTTTCCATTTTAATCCATTTTTTCCTGTAACAAATCAAGGGTTAATAGCAAAAAAAACCTCAAAAATTATTACCCTGATTCTGCGATTTACAGAAACACCCCGCATGTGATTGTAAACTACTGTATGGGCGCATGGCCAAGCGCAGAAGGAAAGGTGCGCCAGATGGTTTATGGTTTTTGGAGGGCGGATTTTGCTGGACTGGTTTTGAGACACCATGTCCCATTTGAAGCCCCCCCGATGCACCCCTACAGTAGAAACAACCAAAAAGTGCCCATATTTTGGAAACTAAGGGATAAGGTGACAGTGTTATTGATACTATTTTGGGGAACATATGATTTTTGATCACTTTATATTACATAGTAACATAGTAACATAGTTTATAAGGCCGAAAAAAGACATCTGTCCATCCAGTTCGACCTGTTTTCCTACAAGTTGATCCAGAGGAAGGCAAAAAACCCCTGTGCGGTAGAAGCCAATTTTCCTCACTTTAGGGGAAAAAATTCCTTCCCGACTCCAATCAGGCAATCAGAATTACTCCCTGGATCAACAACAACCCATATCTAGTAACTATAACCTGTAATATTATTAACCTCCAGAAATACATCCAGGCCCCTCTTGAACTCTTTTACTGAACTTACCATCACCACCTCCTCGGGCAGAGAGTTCCATAGTCTCACTGCTCTTACCGTAAAGAATCCTCTTCTATTTTTGTGAACAAACCTTCTTTCCTCCAGGCGCAGAGGATGTCCCCTCGTCATGGTTACTGTCCTTGGGATAAAGAGATCATGGGAGAGATCTCTGTACTGACCCCTGATATATTTATACATAGTTATTAGATCTCCCCTCAGTCGTCTTTTTTCTAAAGTTAATAACCCTAATTTTGATAATCTTTCTGGGTACTGTAGTCCACCCATTCCAGCTATGACTTTAGTTGCCCTCCTCTGAACCCTCTCCAGCTCTGCTCTGTCTGCCTTGTTCACAGGAGCCCAGAACTGTACACAGTACTCCATGTGTGGTCTGACTAGTGATTTGTAAAGTGGCAGGACTATGTTCTCATCACGGGCATCTATGCCCCTTTTGATGCAACCCATTATCTTATTGGCCTTGGCAGCAGCTGTCTGACACTGGTTTCTGCAGCTTAGTTTGCTGTTCACTAAAATTCCTAGGTCCTTTTCCATGTCAGAGTTACCCAATGTTTTACCATTTAGTATGTACTGGTGACTTGCATTATTCCTTCCCATATGCATAACCTTACATTTGTCAGTGTTAAACCTCATCTGCCACTTCTCTGCCCAAGCCTCCAGTCTATCCAGATCCATCTGTAGCAGTGTACTGTCCTCTTCTGTGTTAACTACTTTACACAGTTTAGTGTCATCTGCAAAAATTGATATTTTACTGTGCAAGCCTTCTACAAGGTCATTAATAAATATATTGAAGAGAATAGGGCCCAATACTGACCCCTGTGGTACCCCACTAGTTACAGTGACCCAATCTGAGTATGTACCATTAATAACCACCCTCTGTTTTCTATCACTGAGCCATTTACTTACCCACATACAGACATTTTCTCCAAGACCAAGCATTCTCATTTTATATACTAACCTTTTATGTGGTACCGTGTCAAATGCTTTGGAGAAGTCCAGATATACGATATCCATTGATTCCCCGCGGTCAAGTCTAGAACTTACCTCCTCATAGAAACTGATTAAATTGGTTTGACACGACCGATCCCTCATGAAGCCATGCTGATATGGAGTTATTTGCTTATTTTCATTGAGGTACTCCAAGATAGCATCTCTTAGAAAACCTTCAAACAGTTTACCCACTACAGATGTTAAACTTACCGGCCTATAGTTCCCGGGCTCTGTTTTTGGACCCTTTTTGAATATTGGCACCACATTTGCTATGCGCCAATCCTGTGGAACACTCCCTGTCAGTATAGAGTCCTTAAATATCAAGTATAAGGGTCTGGCAATGACATTACTTAATTCTCTTAGGATATGTGGGTGTATGCCATCCGGTCCTGGCGATTTGTCTATTTTAATCTTTTTAAGACGCCCCAGTACTTCTTCCTGGGTCAGACAGGACACTTTTAAAGGGGAATTCACTTTTATATTCTGCATTTCATCTGACAGTTTATTTTCCTCAGTGAATACAGTGGAGAAAAAAATATTTAAGAGTTTTGCTTTCTCCTCATCGCTCTCTGCTACTCCCCCCTCACTACTCTGTAAGGGGCCGACACCTTCAGATTTATACTTTTTAGTATTTAGTATTTATATATTTATATTTACACTTTTTGTTAGGCAAGGTAAACAAAAATGGCTGTTCTGGCTGGTTTTTTTTTTTTTTTTTTTACTGTGTTCACCTGAGGGGTTAACTAATGTGATATTTTTGTAGAGCAGGTTGTTACGAACGTGGCAGTACCTAACATGTATAGTTTTTTATTTTATTTAAGTTTTACACAATAATATCATTTTTGAAACAAAAAAAATCATGTTTTAGTGTCTCCATTGTGAGAGCTGTAGTTTTTTTATTTTTTGGGCAATTGTCTCAGGTAGGGGCTCATTTTTTGCGGGAAGAGGTGACGGTTAGATTGGTACTATTTTGAGGGGCATACGCCTTTTTGATCGCTTGCTATTACACTTTTTGTGATGTAAAGTGACAAAAATAGCTTTTTTGAACCTGTTTTTATTTTTATTTTTTTACGGTGTTCACCTGAGGGGTTGGGACATGTGATATTTTTGTAGAGCAGGTTGTTACGAACGTGGCGATACCTAACATGCTTTGGGTATTTTTTATCTTTTTTTACTAATTTCAAATTTGAGTTTTGGGGGGAAAAAGGGATTTTTTTAACACTTTTTTTTACACTTTTTTTTATTTTTTTACACTTTTTTTACACTTTCTTAGACTCAGACCCACTTGGTTCTTGAAGATCCAGTGGGTCTGATTGTTCTATAATACACTACAGTACACTGTATAGTGTACTGCAGTGCATTTTCACTCTTGCTAAGCCTTGTCAGGCTCCTACCTTTAGCAGGAGCCTGATGAGGCTTAGCTTACACCATGGCAACTGAGACGCTTCTGAAAGCGTCTGGTTGCCATGGTAACCATTGGGACGCTGCCACAGCAGAGCAGCGTCCCGATGGAAGGGAGAGGGGGCTTCCTCCCTCTCATCTGGCCACACCATCGGCGCTGCCAGCGCCCGATGGGAGAGGGAGGGAGCTCCCTCCCTGTTAACCCCTTCCATACAGCGGTCCCTACGGACCGCGGCATGGAAGGGGTTAAACTGCTGACATCGGTGCCAGCACCGATGTCAGCAGTTTCAAGCAGAGTATCAGCTGTATGCTGATACTCTGCTTGAAAACGCTCGGCCATCCTGAAATATTATTGCGGGCGGCACTCTCGCCGCAGCCGCCCGCACATCGCCCGCCCGCCTGCTATATCTCCCCCCCCACCCACCCAAACGGCCATCAGAGAAAACAGTGGGGTGGGGGGGATATATATATATATATTATATTGTTAATTTTTTTTTTTTCATTTCACAGTTTATTGCAGCTACGATCGCTGCGATTGGCTAGTCTGAACAGACTAGCCAATCACAGCGATCGCTAGCCCGGGACCGCCCCCATTGGTCCCGGGCTGGTTAGCTGAGACCCCTGGCTGTAAGTAACAGCCGGGGTCTCAGCACTGTCACCATGTCATCAGACATGGTGACAGTTTAATGCCATGACGGCTTATCCCGTCATGGGGCGGCAAGCGGCTCCTGCCCATGACAGGATAAGCCGTCATTCGGCGTTAAGGGGTTAAAATGACCCCCCCCAAAACAAAACAAAAAATGTTCTCATTGCAACCATGTGGAAACTGAATAAACGGAAACGGACAATCTTACACATTGAGACGCTGACAGTTCAATTCAGTACAATACAGAAAGTATTGAACTGAATTAAACAGGAATCAAACCCTGAAAACGTGAAGTCCCACAGTGGGACAAACGCCCTCCTCACCATAAAATGTTTTTAAAAAATAAACACACATATTAGGTATCGCCACATCCGTCACAAAGCGCTCTGTAAAAATATCACATGATCTATCAAATCAGGTGAACGCCATAAAAAAATGTAAAAAAAAAAAAACTGAGTGAAAATGCCATTTTTTGGTCACCTTACATCACTAAAAGAGTAATTCCAAGCGATCAAAAAGACCTATGTACCCCAAAACCGTCATCTCTTCCTCCAAAAAATGACACCCTACCTAAGACAATCGCCCAAAAGATTAAAAAAATATGGCTTTCAGAAAACGGAGACACTAAAACCTGATTTTTTTTTTTCCTTCAAAAATGCTTTTATTGTGTAAAACTGAAATAAATGTAAAAAAAGTATACATGTTGGGTATCACCGCGTACGTAATAACCTGCTCTATAAAAAATATCATATGATCTATGCCCTCAGGTGAATTCCGTAAAAAAAAAAAAAAAAAAAAACTGTGCCAAAAATGCAATTTTTTTTTTGTCACCTTCATCACAAAAAGTGTAATTCCAAGTGATCAAAAAGTCATATACACACCCCAAAATGGTACCAATCAAACCGTCATCTCTTCCCGCAAAAAAGGATACCCTAGCTAAGACAATTGTCCAAAAAATAAAAAAATATGGCTTTCAGAAAATGGAGACACTACAACATGATTTTTTTTTCCTTCAAAAATGGTTTTAGTGTGTAAAACTGAAATACATTTTTTAAAAGTTGACATATTAGGTATCCCCAAGTCCGTAACATCTTGCTCTATAAAAATATTACATGACCTAACCCCTCAGATGAACACCCTAAAAAAAAAAAAGCCCTTTTTTTGTCACTATACATCACAAAAAGTGTAATTCCAAGCGATCAAAACAACATATGTTACCCAAAATAGCACCAATCAAACCGTCATCTCTTCCCGCAAGAAATGAGACCCTACCTAAGACAATCGCCCAAAAGATAAAAATGACTTTCAAAAAATGGAGACACTAAAACATGATTTCATTTTCTTCAAAAAATCTTTTATTGTGTGAAACTGAAATAAATGTAAAAAAGTAGACATATTAGGTATCTCCATGTCCATAATGACTTCCTCTATAAAAATATTATATGACTTACCCCCTAAGGTGAACACCATAAAAAATAAAAACTGTGCGAAAAATGCCATTTTTTTTGTCACCTTTCATCACAAAAACTGTTATAACAAGCGATCAAAAAGTCATACACACCCCAAAATGGTACCAATCAAACCGTCATCTCTTCCCCCCAAAAAATCAGCCCCTACATAAGATAATTGCCCAAAAAATTAAAAAAATATAGCTTTCGGAAAATGGAGATGCTAAAACATGATTTTTTTTTTTAAATAAAATGCTTTTATTGTGTAAAACTAAAATACATAAAAAAGTAGACATATTAGGTATCTCCGCATCCATAAAAACCTGCTCTATAAAAATATCACATGAACTAACCCCTAAGGTGAATTTAAAAAAAAAATAAAAAATAAAAACTCTGCCAAAACGACCATTTTTTTGGGTCACTTTGCCACATAAAGTGTAATGTTGAGTGATCAAAAAATCATATGTACCCAAAAATGTTACCTATAAAAACGTCAACTCTTTCCGCAAAAAATGAGCCCATACACAAGACGATCGGCAGAAAAATAAAAGAAATGTAGCTTTTAGAAAATGAAGACGCAAAAACATAATTTTTGTTTTGAAAAATGCTTTATTATGTAGAACTGAAACAACACTTTGCCATAATACTACAGCGTAATACTGAGCAATCAAAAATCATATGTACCACAAAATAGTACCAATAAAACTGTCTCCTCATCTTGTAGTTTACAAAATGGGGTCACTTTTTGGGAGTTTCTACTCTAGTGGTGCATCAGGGGTCTTCAAATCTTCAAATGTGACATGGCAACTTAAAATTATCCCAGCGACATCCCAGCCCTCCAAAATCCATATGGCGCTCCTTTCCCTCTGCGCCCTGCCATGTTCCCCTACAGCAGTTTACCACCACATGTGGGGTGTTTCTGTAAACTGGAGAATCAGGGTAATAAATATTGAGTTTTCTTTTGGCTGTTAACCCTTGCTGTGTTACAGGGACAATAGATTAAAATAGAACATTTTTTTTAAATTTCACCTCCATTTTCCTTTCATTCTTGTGGAACACCTAAAGGGTTAACAAAGTTTGTAAAATCAGTTTTGCTTAACTTGATGGGTGTAGTTTCTACAATTGGGTCATTTATGGGTGGTTTCTATTATGTAAGCACCACAAAGTGACTTCAGAACTGAACTGGTCCTTGAAAAGTGGGTTTTGGAAATTTTCTTAAAAATTTTAAGAATTGCTTCTAAAATTCTAAGCCTTCTAACTTCCTGAAAAATAAAATGTTTACAAAATGATGCCAACATGAAGTAGACATCTTGGAAATGTACAGTAACAACTATTTTATGAAGTATCACAATCTGCTTTAAATGCAGAGACTTTCAAATTTCAAAAATTATGAATTTTTCCAAATTTTCTGTAAATTTTGGATTTTTTTTCATAAATAAAGGTGAAACATATTGACTCAAATTTACCACTAACATGAAATACAATATGTCACGAGAAAACAATGTGGGCCAGCGTATGTGGGCACTCCCCTGGCACGCTATTACATATGTTTTGGGATTGTACTAAGCTAACTAATTTCTGGAAAAGTGTATTGGAAAATATTAAAAAGGCATACAAGATAGAGATTCCCTTTGCCCCGAGAGCATGTATTCCACATTAATGGTTATGCCAAAGGCATGGGTATTCATAGAATTTTGTTTCAGGCTCGATAATTGATAGCGAGGTATTGGTTGAGGCAGCAACCCCCAACTATAACAGAATTTCACAACAGAATGAATGTAATCTTACGACTAGAAAAAGGGGTATATATTAAAAGAAAGTGTGAAGCTAAATACACTGCAATATGGGAAGAGTGGATGGCAGCTGATAATGAAATGACTGTCTCTTGATCCATATACCATACTATATAGAGATTAGATCTTATAGATTAGTGCTTATTATTGATGTATGTTTGAACCTTTGACACACTGATAGCCATCTCCTCGTCAGGGGAAATCCTTATGATCAGCTGAATCCAGTAGTGTAAATAGCTTAATAGGCAAAATCGTGGTGACAGAATCCCTTTAAATAGAGTACATCGAGAAATGTTCATTGTGCATTGTTTTACTATGATACGATGGAATATATAGCTTGTATTCTTTATGCATATAATTGTAACTATATTAATATGTATAAATGAAAACAAGCACACTGTTTTTGTAAGGTTGTTAATCTTTTAATAAAAAAATTATCTGATTTAAAAAAAAAAGATAAGTAAAAGCGTTCCAGAGTTATTACCACATAAAGTGAAACATGTCAGATTTGAAAAATGTAGCTTGGTCCTTAAGGTGAAAATTGGCTTGCTCTTGAAGGGGTTAATACACACAGGTAGATTGCTGCTACACCTTCGGTATTGATGCAGTAATCACATTTATATGCTTCTGAAAAAGAAGCACTCCCACAAAAATTGTTATTCTCAAACCTGTTAGAATGGTGCGGGATGTAAACTGTAGTGAAGGTAATCTTCTTCCCAGTGTCTTAATTGATGAGTTATCCCCTCCCTTCTGCTTTTGAGCTGTGTCTTGTCACCAGCAATCAGACTTTCCAAATAACACAGCTTCTTATGTGTGGACAGGAAGTTACTTTCTCTATTTATTATCTATTTATGAGCCTCAATGTTAGTTTCATAGGAATGAATAGAAAAGTAACTGACTTCCTGTCCTGTGCCAATTGGAAATCTGAGTGCTGGTGACATGACACAGTTAAAGAGCAAAATGGGGGGGGAGGATAACTGACAAATACACTGGAAAGATGATTACCTTCACTAGGGATTACATCATGTACCTTTCTAACAGGTCAAAGAATAAACATTTTTGTGGGAGTGCTAGTTTAATTAAAGTGAACCCCACAAAAAAGGATTTCTGTGAAAATGGGGAAAAATGAACGTACTTGCTTGCAGGTAGCTGCTTTTGAGGTCTGCACTGCAGCACCTGCACTTCTCATAGCAAGCACAGCCAGCCATAGCTCCTGTCTCGTCCCTTCCTGTCTGTCAGCTGCCCTGCTTGTCCTTATTCTACACAACACACACAATTCTTCTTTGGAATCCTAGCCTTTTTCTTCACTCTCCCTGGCAATCAGCTTGATAAATTTTTTGACTGTCCCTGATTGATTCCCGAATCTCCCTGACTCCCTAAGATCGTTTTCCTGGCAGACACTGTCACACCCAACCACCCTTATTCACAGCCCAACACAGAATGGCATTCTGCTTGTTCTGCTAGGGTACCTCCTTGCCTGCTGCAGCATTGATTGACTCATCTAGGTTTTCTGTCAGCCTGGGAGCCAATCAGGCCAAGCCCCCCCCCCCACTTCCTCTCAGGATCATGTGAGACCCCTTCTTCTTCCTCATTAGTGCTTTTTTCCACTGACATGTGCTCTAAAATGGTGCTATACGATGTTTTAGTGGATTCATCAGAAACTAACAGAAAGATTTGGGTTTGTTTGCTGTCCGAAAAATAGCAAAGTTCGGACCATACGTGGTTCGGTCCCAACTGGTTCACTCATCCTTAGTGGGAACCCCCAGTGTCTCAGTACAGAGATGTAGGGCCTTGATAAGATAGTAAAAGCTTTATGAATATCTAGAGAGAGTAACATGACAGGGATGCTCTAGTATTATAGGCTCGAATAAGATGAGTCATGCCTCTAATGTTGTCTGGTGCTTGTCGTTTAGGGAGAAAGCCAACTTGAACCTTGCCAAAGAAGATAAAGCTGTATTAAGATGGGTTGCTAGTATCTTGGTAAGGAGTTTCATGTCTATATTAATAATTGAGAAGGGGAGATAATTGATTAAATCAAGGAGCTCTTTATCAGGTTTGATATAGATGCCTGTAGACATTTGTGGTGAACTGGGTTACCTTTTTGTATTGCATTAAAGCATTTTGCTAGGTAAGGACTTTGAATAGAGAAGAACTTTTTATAATATAATACAGAAAAGCCAGTGGGACCTGGGCATTTCTGAATCTTAAGGGAAGCAATTATCAATTCTATTGCAGTCATTTTCAGAATGTAGGAGCGATACTAGAGAGTCTGGGAGGTAGGCTAGTCTCTTGTTTATAGGTAGACATCTGTTCAGAAGAAGGGGTCTGTGGTTGTGAACAGAGGTGGGATAGGAAGGTTTTAAACTCTGTTATTTTTCCACAATTAGTGGTTATTGTGCCTTGATTAGTGCAGAGTTTATAAAAGGGCCCAGAAGTTAGGGTTGATTGAAGTTTCCTAGCTAGTGGGGTGGATGGCTTATTGCTTAGGGTATAATACTTCTGAGGAGACCAACATTTTTGTTCAACAGTATTAGTGAGGCAAAGATTGAGCTCTGTCCATACATGAGAGAGAGCTTAGTGCGTGTGCAGCGACCGCAACTGCAGGGGTGTAATGTGTGAGTGCGGTGGTCCAATGGGTGTAGTAGTTGTTACTCATGTTTCTGCAGCTCCCTGGGCCAGCGTGCAGTGACGGGAAGGATAGCAACAGATTCCTATCGGGCATACTCAGATGTTAAGGGATCTCCCGCCAGATGTTTGTTGAGGTGCCCTTGGTGGTATGGTTTTAGGAGCAGGGAAGGCAGGGTCCCTGGTGTTCATGACGCCAGCATCCTTGGGTGCAAATTGAGGTGTAGAAATGATAAGTCAGTTTTTATAAATAATGGGAACATTTACTTATAATCAATTGCCTTGAGTTAGATGTACAAATTCATTTACATGTCAGAGGTAGTTATAATCCATATAAAGCACATTAAAAGTAGTTGTGGCTGTAATTCTAGTAACAGGCTCTTTGTGAGGTATAGGTTCTGATCACACTCAGGCTGTGGTAACTTCTGGCTCACTGTCTATCTTCCAGGTGTGGAGTATACAACAATAAACTGCTTCACATGGCCGTTATACATATGTCGCCTTCCTGGCTTACTCACAATTTCCATAAGTGTACACACTGTCCATAGAGGAATGCAGCGCCAAATACAGCTTGTACTTCACTCTAGACTGTGAATAGGCACCACAGGCTAACTCCTGTCTCACTTAGGTTGCTAGTGGGTCCATAGGCCTAATTCACAATCTCATTTCCACTAGGCTCACTTTATACTCTCTCATAACACACTGAATCACGTTTGTCCTTGTATTTAGGCCTACCCTTACATAGTAACATAGTAACATAGTTTATAAGGCCGAAAAAAGACATCTGTCCATCCAGTTCGGCCTGTTTTCCTACAAGTTGATCCAGAGGAAGGCAAAAAAATCCTGTGAGGTAGAAGCCAACTTTCCCCACTTTAGGGAAAAAAAATCCTTCCCGACTCCAATCAGGCAATCAGAATTACTCCCTAGATCAACGACCCATCTCTAGTAACTATAACCTGTAATATTATTACCCTCCAGAAATACATCCAGGCCTCTCTTGAACCCTTTTAGTGAACTTACCATCACCACCTCCACAGGCAGAGAGTTCCATAGTCTGACTGCTCTTACCGTAAAGAATCCTCTTCTATGTTTGTGTACAAACCTTCTTTCCTCCAGACGCAGAGGATGTCCCCTCATCTCAGTCATAGTCCTGGGGATAAATAGATCATGGGAGAGATCTCTGTACTGACCTCTGATATATTTATACATGGTTATTAGATCTCCCCTCAGTCGTCTTTTTTCTAAAGTGAATAAGCCTAATTTTGATAATCTTTCTGAGTACTGTAGTCCACCCATTCCACTTATTACTTTAGTTGCCCTCCTCTGTACCCTCTCCAGCTCTCCGATGTCTGCCTTGTTCACAGGAGCCCAGAACTGTACACAGTACTCAATGTGTGGTCTGACTAGTGATTTGTAAAGTGGCAGGACTATGTTCTCATCACGGGCATCTATGCCTCTTTTGATGCAACCCATTATCTTATTGGCCTTGGCAGCAGCTGTCTGACACTGGTTTCTACAGCTTAGTTTGCTGTTCACTAAAATTCCTAGGTCCTTTTCCATGTCAGAGTTACCCAATATTTTACCATTTAGTATGTACTGGTGACTTGCATTATTCCTTCCCATATTCATAACCTTACATTTATCAGTGTTAAACCTTGCTCTGTGCACAACTCAGAGGGGCAGCTCAATGTCAGCCTTTACAGGTACAGCAAGTCCAGCCCTAGCTTTGGTCCTCCACTTCCTTTATCTGTCCCTTTTCAGTCTGGCTAAGGCATCTGACTTCTGTGGGTCTGATCCCAGAGGTAGCCTCCCTTAGCTGGGGACTAAACATGTGCTACTCTTGCTGCACTTCACACTGCACTCATCTTGCTCTACTCCGCTAACTGTGCACTGCACTGCCACACCCTGTTATATATATATATATTTTGTTTAAGTTCTCGCTGCTTGAGTATCCATTTGCGTTTATGACGAGATGCCGTCTGTATTAATAACCCAGCTAAGTACTGTTTTATGGGCTTCTCAGAGGGAGATAGGGGTGGAGACTGAGGGGGCATTGAAGTTAAGTATTTTTCTAAAGTCCTATTACACCAAACGAATATCATACAGATTCTCCTGCATGCAAGCGAAAATGTGATGAAATAAATAAGAACAATTCAAAGACGGGCAATAACGGGCTCGTTTCTCATCCTTTGTGATCTTTCAGCATGCTAAAAAATGATCACTCCTCGTTAATAGATCCGTTTGCATAATATGGAGTTATTAGCGTCTACTCGCTAACAATCTCATGCATGCCTTTTGAGCAAGCATCTGTCCCCCATCTTTACATGTAATAAGGAATGACTTAAAAGCGAATGAATAATGACTGCAAGTACGAATGATTACCTATGTGTATAATAAGCAAAATTTTAGTAGTTAACGAGTTGCTATATCTTCGATCATTTATCGTGATCTGTATGACATCTGCTGGTGTAATAGTACCTTAAATGTAATCCAAAACAAGGAGAAACATCCAGCTTCCCATAAAAAAGTGATTCTTTAAAGAGATAAAATATCCAGTGACACAGTACAGACACACAGCATTAGCGTCTACTAGAGATGAGCGAATCTATTCGCCACTTCGTAGATTCGTATCGAATCCTCCATTTTTCCTACTACGAAGCGAATCCGGATTTTGTCAGATTCACTTCGTATTATTCGTAAATGTTCTTAAAATTTTAAACGCTAACGCTACGTACGCTATGTACGCAACAAACGTATTCTTCTTGCCCCATCCCCCGGCCCCCCGAAGCAGGAAAATTACAATACGCCCCCTCAAGAGTGGGAAAGTGAATATACGCCCCCCTCAGAAGCGGGAAAAACCAGCCCGGCCCACCGGGAACTAACTATTTGCACATATAGGGAGTGAAGACTCCTCTCTCATTACAGGTAATATTACAGGTTATAGTTACTAGAGATGGGTCGTTGATCCAGGGAGTTATTCTGATTGCCTGACTGGAGTCGGGAAGGAATTTTTCCCCCTAAAGTGAGGAAAATTGGCTTCTACCTCACAGGGGTTTTTTTTGCCTTCCCCTGGATCAACTTGTAGGAAAACAGGCTGAACTGGATGGACAGATGTCTTTTTTCGGCCTTACAAACTATGTTACTATGTTACTCCACCCTCCACTCCAGTTCAAGCCAGCCCTGAACAAGATCCAGAGTCAGACCACAGCAAACAGCATGGCGAAAGAACTGCGACCCAAGTGGGGAGAGATGGCCTTTGGGGATGAGTACCCCGAACCACCGCCCGCTCCAGAGATCAGAGTGGCACAACTGTGCAAAAGAGTCTCCCCGGCTCCTGACTCCATATTTGCCTTGCCTGCTGGTGCAGCTGGTGCGGCGGAGGCGTCTGGTTGGAGCGTCCACTTTGCTGCCCAGGAGGAGAACAACACCTTCCATTTGGCAGAACCCGATTGTGCCAGCATCGGTAACGGCCCACGCCCAGACCATATGGGACTACAAGAATGCAGTGGAGGACTGGGTCATCCAAGTACTGGACCATCCAAGGCAGGGGGGCCCTACACTGGAGTGGTGAAAGGGAACCGTCCTGTGGTTTTCTGTGGAGCGAGGCTCTGGCTTCCTGGCGGATGACGAGGACGGCAAGGAGTACTTGGTGGGCCACAGGTCAGTGAAATGGCCGTACCTGCCCCAACCCCGTCACAGCCTGTACGTGGGGGGATCAGATGGAATACACACCCATGGCATCCCTGAAAGGCCCCTTTGCTACCGGGGTAACATTATTATCAAAGTTCCTGCATCACCACCTGAAGTTTGGCCGGAGGAACCACCAGGCGAAGTACCGGTGCGCTGCCTTCAGGAGTCACCAGATGGCACCCTCCATTTCAGGGAGAAGCCACAGCCGGAGCCTCTGATACCTGGACTGTCAGTGCCACCATCATCACAGTCCTTTCAGCTGGGTCAGCTGACGACTTCATCGTTTACGTTCCAGTCCACGGTGATCCACCAGTACCAACTACCCTGGAAGATGAAGCCAGCAGCAACCAGGGGAGCTGAGGCTTCTTCCCTGGGTGCAACCTTGCCTCAACTGCTGCAGCCAGAAGTCCTTACCCCTGCTGTCCGGCAGGAGAATCCGGAAAAGTAAAGGTGCAAGTGGCTGCAGCGCTCACCCGCGTGACCACCCCGGATCCGGTCAAGTCCGACTTCTGGAAGAAGAGGGCAGTGGAGTTCCACCACATCGGGGAGCTTGGCCTACAGGAGGCAGGAGCGTCCTCTGATGTCATTCAGCAGTAGCTCAAGCGAGCAGGACTTCAGGTCCCTCATCTGAGGAACCCTACTACTGGCTGATTTAAAGGACACTTCAGGAGGACCTATGGGAGCCACAACATGGACTGCACCTGACGGGTGAGAGCTAGTTGGCACTTGTTTTGTTTAGTTTGTATTGCCCCCTGTTTGACTCTCACCCAGATGGACATGGCTTGTCAGGACTCCCCCCACCCCCTCCTAAGCACGCCTTTTTTTCCTTACCCCCCCCCCCTTCTCAGGTTATTTGGGAGCCCACTTTGCAAAGAGAGTTCTCTATTTGCTGCTATTTTTCTATTATCCATGTGGATTACACGTTACCTGTTTGGATTACAAAATGACCTCACGTGGATTACAATTGAATTTTGGACTGTGTTCCAGTGTTTTATCATGCCAAGGAGCCACGAGGAGAGACTCAAAAGTATATCTGAGCCTTTTATGCTTGTAAATGTGAAATTGCACTAAAATGTTTGCATAATTGTCTTTGCTGTATTTTAGCACTAATGTTTTTACAGGTTCAGCAACATTCAAGCACTTTAGCCCATTGTGTGTATTCTTTTTCAGGTACTGCAATGTTTCCTATTATGCACTTATTGTACGGTGTTTTTTAGTAAATTATGCACTTAGCCGGATAGCTAGCACCTTACTTTTCTACTTCATATGGACTGTTTCTAAAGACTGTACGCCACAGCCTAGCCTCGTGCGTATGACGCAATCGCGAGCCAATAGTACGCTAAGGTTTCGTACGGACTTTGTACGCTTAAGTATTGCGTAAACTGACTGTATGTTCGTAATTTGTGTAGGAATGTTCGCAAAACGATTATTTTTTTACGCAAATTTGACTGAATAAATTGGTATTAGAACAAATCTTGTCAGAAATTTGTTGATTATTTGCCATAGCGAATTTTGGATGATTCGCTCATCTCTAGCGCCTACGTGTTTCGGATCTTAAAATGTGACCCTTACTCATGACAAGTGTGTTTTGATAGAGTAGAACACTTAAGGGATCATTAATAGTGAGTCACTAAGTGACCAGGAAGGATTGGGGAGTTTAAGGGCCCTTTACACGGACTGAGAATCGCATAGATCATCGCTAATGAGTGTTCATGGTAACACTCGTGAGCGATGATCTGGTGGTGTAAATGTGCCGCTGATTACCTGATGAACAAGCTTGTTCATCTGGTAATTATATTGTTTGTGCAAACATAAAAATGGTAATTTTCCGACAGAAGATTGTGCTGTGTAAACACGATCTGAAAACAGGATACAACGAGCGTTATGGGGAAAAACGATGGCATTAGCGATCACTCCTCCCCATCTCTGGAGGAGATCGCTGCATATAAATGCAGCGGTCCCCTCTGCTAGCGAGTAGCAGATTGTCAGGAAGGAACTCTTCCCTCCTGACAATCTGCTGGTCCAGTGTAAAGGGACCTTTAGACAGGAGAGATAAACAGGAAACAACACAGGGCTATGGTCAGACCATGGTGTGATGTGTATTTTCGAATTGGATACCTGAGGGATGAAAACAACTGGGGAAAAATATGGTCAATTTAGGAGTAAAATAGGTGTGGCACTAAAAAGTGTGTATACTGTAGTCTTTTGTTGTGGGATGTGTTTCTCACCAGACATCTACTAAATAGTATTGAGCTAAGAGAGTTTAGAAAGTATCTGAGAATGCAATCTGAGAAGGAGGTAGAGGAACATAGGAAGTGGCAGAGGATTTGTCCATTTTCAGATTCAGTACACAGTTTGAATCCCCAAAGTAGACAATTGAGCCCATTTTGTGGGAGTCTACCAGTGTAGATAAGTCTGATGAGTACTGGAGGTGTAGTAGGCAGTGGCTTGCTATGGAGGGAGGGCGGGAGCAATCCGCACCGGGTGCCCGCTGTCAGAGGGGGGCCACAGCCCAGAAGCAATGAGCGCTTCCATCAATACAGATTGAAGTGCATACCTCCCAACTTTTGAAAATTGCAAAGAGGGACAATGTGTGCGGCACCCATCACAGCAGTTTTTTTCATACTAGGCCACACCTCTAACTCCGCCCAAAGCATAATTACTAGAGCACCTGCAGCAATTTTTTTTTGGCGCGTAATTGTCCATATAAATATTAGCACATAAATCATCAGATTATAGATATTTTAAGGTCCTAATTGCACCAAATAATGAAGATCTGGTCTAATTTATAGGTAGAAACAACACTTTAGTAAGGAGCAATTTAGTAAATTTATTAATGCACATTTATGCATTAATCCTCCAGGTCAAAAAGAGGAACATTTAAGGATAAAAGAGGGACAGAGGGACTTGGGTCAAAAAGAGGGACTGTCCCTCCAAAAGAGAGACACTTGGGAGATATGGAAGTGCTCATTGCGGAGCATGGGGAGCTGCGGTCCTGTCACTCAGCTCCCTGCACTCCGTCTCTCCCTCACTGAATGGTGAAACAGGAAGACTGCTCCCTGCTCCACCATTCAGCCTGCAGACACATATTGCATTGCTGGCCTATGTGGGAGGAGCCTGTAGCATGGGATTCTGCCTAAGCTCCACTCACAGAGGGCTGCAGAGCAATCTGTGTCTGCAGGGAGAGCTGGATGTGAGCTTCAGGAACGGGACAAGGTGAGTACTTACTTTTTTTTTTTTTAACACATAGGGCGTTACTATTGTGAAGGGGGCACAGAGGGCATTACTACTATAAAGGGGGCACAAAGGGCATTATTACTATTGTGAAGGGAGCACAGAGGGCATTACTATTGTGAAGGGGGCACAGAGGGCATTACTATTATAAAGGGGGCACAGAGGGCATTACTACTGAGACGGGGACACAGAGGGAAATACTACTACAAAGGGGCACAGAAGGCATTACTACTATTAAGGGGGCACAATGGGCATTACTACTACAAAGGGGGCACAATGGGCATTAATATTATGAAGGGGGCACAATGGGCATTATTACTATGAAAGGGGCACAGACTGCATTACTACTGTGAAGGTGGCAGAGAGGGCATTAATCCTGTTATGGGGGCACAGTGAGGGCATAACTACTGTGACGGGGCACAGAGAGGTCATTACAACTGTGAAGGGTGCACAGATAGGGCATTACTACGGTGAGGGGGGCACAGTGACGGTATAAGCACTTTAAGGGGGCACAATGTGAGCATAACTACTGTGAAAGTTGTACAGTGAGGGCATAAATACTGTGAGGGGGCACAGTGTGGGCATAACTACTGTAAGTGGCACAATATGGGCATAACTACCGTGAGGGGGCACATATTGGGACAAAACTACTGTGAAAGTTGTACAAGAAGGGCAATACTACTGTGAGGGGATACAATTTGTTTTAAAGTATGGGGGGGGCAGAGAAAGGAGGACCCGCTCTGGGTTCCAAACACTCTAGGCACGCCACTGGTAGTAGGAGGCGATGGTCACTGGAACATCCTGGATTGTGCCAGAAACAATTAAATAACGAACCTCGGGGTCCACAATAGTGAGGGAATGGGTAAAAAGGACTTACTGTATGTACTAAGGCAGATAGCAACTCCTTTTGTTTTTGTACATTCGCTGTGTGAGGTTGGAAAAGTATGGAGACAGATAGTGAAGAGCTGATGTTTGAGAAAAGTGTGTTTCTTGAAGTCAAAGTAAATCAGCAGGCCAGGTTCTGCAATATTGAAGAGCTTTGGATTTCTTGTAGGGTGAATTAAAACCCTGTACATTGTGTAATACTATTTTCATAGCAATAGTATATAGTGCCATACCACAAGGGGAGGGGGAGTGGAAGGGGATGGGGAACATGCAAGTATCGCCTTGTGTAGAGAGATAGAGAAAGAAAGCTACATTGTGGTGTGTAGCAGCTAACAGAAAGGTTATGGGTCAGTTTTACGGCACTGACGCTCAGGAGGATTCTTAGGTAGCAACGAAGGGAATAAAAGATATTGACAGATCGGGTTCACAGATTACTGAGAGGGGCTGGCGAAGATCCAGCAGTCATGGCCCATATTGGAACCAATGACAAAGTTAGAGATAGGTGGAGCATCCTTAACAATGATTTTAGGGATTTAGGTTGCAAGTTTAGTGCTAGGACCTCAAAGGTAGTGTTTTCCCAAATACTACCTGTACCGTTAGCCACTCAAGAAAGGCAGTAGGAGATTAGGGAGGTTAACAAATGGCTCAAGAACTGGTGTAAGAAGGAGGGGATTGGGTTCCTGGAGAACTGGGCTGACTTCTCTGTCAGCTACAGGCTCTATCACAGGGATGTGCTGCACCTCAGTGGGTAAGGTGCAGCTGTTTTGGGGGAGAAGATGGCTGGAAGTTTGGAGGATTGTTTAATCTAGGGACTATGGGGTGGGTTATTACATTATAGGAGGGGAAGATAGTGCAGATAGAGACCTGAGGCCTGGTAATGAAACTGGGGGAGAGATGGAAGGAGGGACTAGAACAGTTCATAAGGAAAGGTGAAGAGTAAAAAATATACATAAACCTCTCAATTATATGTATAGTAATGCCAGAAGCCTGACTAATAAAACTGGTGAACTGGAATTAGTGATGTGTGCGGAGTACTGTGACATAGTGGGAATAACTGAGACATGGCTGGATGATAGCTATGACTGGGCGGTTAATGTACAGGGTTACAGTCTGTTAAGAAAGGATCATCAAAACCGGAGAGGGGGAGAAGTTTGCCTTTATGTAAAGTCCTGTCTAAAGCCCACACTCCGGGAACATGAAAATGTGAAGTTACTGTGGGTAGAAATACATGGAGCCAAAAACAATAAAAAAAATACTAATAGAAGTTTATTATAAGCTACCTAATATACCACAGTCCACAGAAAATCTACTTCTAAACGAGATAGATGAGGCAGCAAATCATGAGGTTGTTATTATGGGGGACTTCAACTACCCAGATATAGACTGGGAAACTGAAACCTGTACATCTCATAAAGGACACTGGTTTTTGGCAATAACCAAAGACAATTACCTTACCCAACTGGTTCAGGCCCCGACTAGAGGGACAGCCATACTGGACTTACTAATAACCAATAGATCTGACAGAACAACAGATGTGCAGGTTGGGGGACACCTGGGAAATAGAGACCATAAAATAATAACCTTCCAATTGTCTTTCAAAATTGTCCTTCAGGGAGGAACAAAAATACCAAACTTAAAATTTAGCGAACTAAGAGAGACCAATAGGCTAAAAAAGTCCTCAAAAATAAAAATACAGCCACCAAATGGGATATTTTTTAAAAGAGGTACATAACCTATGGGAATAAAAGGGTAAGGAACAAGAAAAAAAAATTGTGGATAAATAGAATTTTAAAGAAAGCAATAAATGATAAGAATTAAGCATTTAAATCACTAAACCAGGAAAGTAGCGAGGAAGCATTGAAAAACTGGAAAAACAAGGAAAAAAATAAATTATGTGAAAGACAAAAGCAGCCAAACTAGAGACAGAGAGATTCATTGCCAAAGGGAGTAAAACTAACCTTAAAATGTTCTTTAAGTATATAAATGGTATAATTGATCGTATAAATCTGAAGGTATATTTTACAGAGTGATGAGGAGGGAGTTGCAGTAGCGATGAGGAGAAAGGAAAATATTAAATATTTTTTCTCCACTTTATTCACTGAGGAAAATAAACTGTCAGATGAAATGCAGAAAGTGACAGTAAATTCCCCAATTAAAAGTGCCCTATCTGACCCAGGAAGAAGTGGAGCTGCGTCTTATCACTGGCTCGGTGATAAGAAAAGCGGGCACCGTGTCCGACTGCAGAAGAAAAAGTTCAGTCTCCAGAAGCGTCAAAGCTTCTTTACTGTAAGAACTATGAATCTGTACAAACAAAACAATAGCTGATCTCAGGGAGACCAGCTACAAAAACACTGTGGAGCCTTATTTAAGAGTCTCAACACAGCAATCCAAAGCTCCATGGGAAACAGTAATATGCAAAGAAACCGTGGAGCCCCAGTTATGGGTCTACAACACAGTGAAAGCCAGATATTCCTCAAAGGAAGGAAAACCAAGCAAAGGGGTGTCCCCTCTACAGGGATCACCAAATCCACCATATTAAGTGGCCCCTATGTCAAGATCCCGCTCTTTTATATCTGGCTTTCACTGTGTTATAGACCCATAACTAGGGCTCCACGGTTTCTTTGCATATAACTACAGTATGAATCTGTGGAATAGACTTCAGCAAAAACAGTGAACAGTTTTAAAAAGGGTTTAGATGAATTCTTGAAAGTAAATTACATTAATGCTTATGAAAATGTGTAGAAATCTGAGTCTCACTTCCTTCTGGGATTTGCATCCCCACTAGAGATGAGTGAGCACTAAAATGCTCGGGTGCTCGTTATTCGAGTCGAATTTTTCCCGATGCTCGGGTGCTCGTTTCGAATAACGAACCCCATTGAAGTCAATGGGAGACTCGAGCATTTTTTGCAGGGGACCAAGGCTCTGCCTAGGGAAGGCTGGGTGAAAACCTGGAAACCTCAGAAAATGATGGAAACATCACGGAAATGGACAGGAAACAGCAGGGGTAGCATGCATGGATGCCTCTGAGGCTGCCTAATCCCACCATTACCCCAAATTCTCGGGCAACAGCCTGGTGGTGACCCTCAAGGCAATTGTGCTCACCCAAACCAAGAAGGGCGAGGCACATGCCCATCACGTGTTAGGGAAGCACCCAACTAGGTGCAACGAAGGTCCATCACCCATGCCCATGCTGGCACTGCTGTCCTATCCCCCGCCCCACGATGCAGGCATAAGCCTGACACAGCATGGCGGTGACACCAAGTGACCAAGTTACATGAGGTAGCACGTGAGCCACCAAAACATGTAGCCTGACACAGCATGGCAGTGACACCAAGTGACCAAGTTACATGAGGTAGCACGTGAGCCACCAAAACATGTAGCCTGACACAGCATGGCGGTGACAACAGAGTGACCGAGTTACACTGCGAGAGCAAGTGAAGCACATTAAAATTTATCGTGGCCCTGTATGGTTGTGACTACAGAGTGACCGAGTTAAACTGCGGGAGCAGGCGAAGCACGTTAAAATTTATCGTGGCCCTGTATGGCTGTGACTACAGAGTGACCGAGTTAGAGTAAGGTAGCAGGCGAAGCACAAATAAAATTTAGGGTGATCCTGTATGGCTGTGAAAACAGAGTGACCGAGTTACACTGCGGGAGCCCACGTTAAAATTTATCGTGGCCCTGTATGGCTGTGACTACAGAGTGACCGAGTTACATTGCGAGAGCAAGCGAAGCACATTAAAATTTATCATGGCCCTGTATGGTTGTGACTACAGAGTGACCGAGTTAAACTGCGGGAGCAGGCGAAGCACGTTAAAATTTATCGTGGCCCTGTATGGCTTTGACTACAGAGTGACCGAGTTACACTGCGGGAGCAGGCGAAGCACTTAAAAATTTAGCGTGGCCCTGTATGGCTGTGACTACAGAGTGACCGAGTTACACTGCGGGAGCAGGCGAAGCACGTTAAAATTTAGCATGGCCCTGTATGGCTGTGACTACAGAGTGACCGAATTACACTGCGGGAGCAGGCGAAGCACTTAAAAATTTAGCGTGGCCCTGTATGGCTGTGACTACAGAGTGACCGAGTTACACTGCGGGAGCAGGCGAAGCACGTTAAAATTTAGAGTGGCCCTGTATGGCTGTGACTACAGATTGACCGAATTACACTGCGGGAGCAGGCGAAGCACATTAAAATTTAGGGTGACCCTGTATGGCTGTGACTACAGAGTGACCGAGTTACACTGCGGGAGCAGGCGAAGCACATTAATTTTTTTTTTTTTTAAATTCTTTATTTATAGGTATTGTATATCAGACATCAAAAGGCAAATCAGCACTCTGACAGGAGAGCTAAACATAACTCAAAGACATAATACTCAAAAAAGGTAAACTGATATATAAGTACGGAAAACGATGGTCTAAACAGACCCAGAGTCAGTGTACCTTAATGACAAGCAAACAAAAGCCCGTAACGGCCAGAAGAATCTAAAACATGGTTAGATCAACTTTTAGACATAGAAAACATAGAAAATCAACATGAGGAAGGGAGAGGAACATACGGAGACACAAATGGGGAATAGGTTATGGAGAGAGGGAGAGAGAAGAAGAAAAAAAAAACATTTATATGAGGCCTTAACCCTCTGGCTCCCTGGACATCAAAGTTCTATAAGTCGGGGTTTCCTGGAACACGAACCAGGGGTTCCACGCAGTCAAGAAAGCATTGGTCGAGAGTTTCAGCGAGGCGGTCAGGTCCTCCATATTTCGAATGTCTTCCACCCTGGAAACCCATTGGCCTATGGTAGGAGGGGTAGGGGACTTCCACCTGGCCGGGATACACGCTCTCGCAGCACTAACCAAGTGCCGTAATATGGTTTTACTGAGCAAGCAAATCGGTAAATCTGAGTGGAGAAGTAAAAAGAATCCCGGGGTATTCGGGATATTGAAGGAGAAAATTGAAGAGATGGCATCATGTACCGAATCCCAAAATCGCCGGACCTTTGAACACAGCCAGAAGATGTGTAATAAAGATCCTTCTGCGGAATTGCAGCGCCAGCATAGAGGCGAGGACGTAGGGAAAATTTTGTGCAAGCGAGTCGGCACATAGTACCATCTGGACAATATCTTGTAGCTAGCTTCCTGAAACTTACTAGCTATGGAGGATTTATGAGCAAAGCGGAAGAGCCGAGGCCACTGATCGGAGGGGATACCAATACCCAGGTCAGAGATCCATTTGTCCATAAAGGGAGGTCTGTAATCCAAGGGAGGGAGAATCACGGCCTTGTAAAACTCTGACAGAGAGTGTCTGTAAATCCCTGATCCAATACACACCTTCTCAAAGAGTGTGAGAGACCTATCATATCCCGGGTCTGAGGGAAGCGATGCCAAAAATTGAGATAGCTGCCTAACCCGCCAGGACCCCAGGGCACAAGGATCTCGCAGATCTGATAACTCCGAATGTTTAAGCCATCTGCCAGATTTCCTGAAAAAAGGAGCTCTGCACTTCCCATTTTTAAACCAAGCCCCAAAAGGGCCTGAGGTACAGCTCGCTGGAAAGTTCGGGTGTCCAATAATCGGGAATAAGGGAGAAGGAGAAAGGGTGTCTAAGTGAGCGTATTTATAGAATTGAGAGAACGTGGTCCCAATGGTCGGATGCGTTGCAGTAGAGGAGGAATGAGTAGACCGAGCCCAAGGCAATATGGCCAACGGGGACCGAGAGCTGAGTTGTTCAATAGAGATCCATTGTTTAAAGCCAATCCAAGATACGTTGCAACATAGAAGCCGCATAATACTTGCGAAGGTCAGGAATACCCAATCCCCCTCTTTCTTTCGGTATATGAAGCAATGATCTCGGAAGTCTGGGATGCTTGCCCGCCCAGATAAATCTAAATAAGTCTTGATGCGCAGTGTCGAAGAAACTGGAAGGTATTTTGATGGGGAGGGTCTGAAACAAATACAGTAGCCTGGGCAACACATTCATTTTGTAAATGGCACATCGTCCAAAGCACGTGTACATCCCTTTAGACCATTTCATAAGGTCTGCCCTGATACGATTAAGCAAGGGGACATAGTTTCGATGATATATCTCATTAAGGTTCCTCGGAATCCATGTACCCAGATACTTAATGGCACCGTCTGACCATTTAAAAGGGAAGGAAGAGGATAACGAGCTCTCCAGCGAACTGGGAAGAGAGATGTTAAAGGCCTCCGATTTCTGGAAGTTAATTTTCAGATTGGAAAAGGAGCCAAATTTGGTGAATTCCGCCATCAGGGCCAGAAAAGTAGACCGAGGGTTAGTCACCATAAACAGTAAATCATCAGCATAAGCTGCAATCTTATGCTCCCTATCCCCTACTGAGATACCAGATATATTAGTTTTTACGAATCATGCATAAAAGATGTTCCAGAGTTAAGACAAAGATCAAAGGGGAGAGGGGACACCCTTGACTGGTCCCATTTCATATACTGAATGTCGAGGACAGAACTCCATTAACCTTAGTGGAGGCCGTAGGAGAGCAGTAGAGAGAACGAATCCAAGTCATCATGTTTTCACCGAGACCCACATACTTCATCACTGCAAACATCCAGTGCCAATTTACCCGATCAAATGCCTATTCGGCATCCGTTGATAGAAGACAGAAAGGCAACCGCTGTAACTTGGCACTGTGGATCAGATTCTGAATCTTGGTTGTATTATCACGAGCTTCTCTAGAAGGGATAAACCCTACTTGGTCATTGTGAATAATATCTGTGAGAAAAGGGACCAAACGAGTGGCCAACATTTTAGAAAAGAGCTTGAGGTCGACATTCAGCAACGAAATAGGACGATAACTCGAACAAGCAGTGGGGTCTTTCCCCTCCTTATGAATGACCGTAATGTGTGCGTGCGACATATCTGAAGGAAGAGGACCACCACCAGAAAGGGTGTTCAGGGCTTTAATAAATGGGCCTGACAGTACAGAGAGGTATCTTTTATAGTAGGAGGCCGGAAGACCATCTGGGCCCGGCGCTTTGCTAGGTTGCATGGATTTTAAAGCTGCAGCTAATTCCTCCACCGAAAACGGCTGATCCAGGCCCAGAGAGGCATCCTGGGGGAGTCTGGGAAGCCCTGACTGAGCTAGGTAAGTATGTAAGGCTGATTGAAAGGAAAGATTATTGGGGTTCTGGCTAGGGAGATTATACAGTGACTGATAAGATTTCCGAGGCTTTTGCCAATTATTATCAGGATCGCGAACCCTAGAGCCCCGGGGGGGAGGCAACCACTGGGATATAATTCCTAAGTCTTTGTTCCCTAAGAGAACGTGCTAACGTTCTACTACACTTATTCCCATATTCAAAGAAATGGCGTCTACCCTTAGCGAGAAGGAGTTTAGTGCGAAAGTCCAGTTTCTCTTTGAGTTTTTTCCTGACTGCTAACAGGGCAGAATAGGCATCCTGAGCATGGGAGCGTTTATGAATCAGTTCTAAGCGAGAAACCTCCTCCAGTAGTTTGGCAATCTCTGCCGCGCGTTCTTTTTTACGCTGCGCACCATGTTTTATAAAAGCCCCTCTAATCACACATTTGAGGGCAGCCCACAACGTCAGAGGAGATATGTCTCCCACCTGGTTTTCAGTAAAATACCTGGTGAGGACTGTGATAATATCTTGAGCTACAACCATGTCCTGCAAAATGGTCTCATTAAGTTGCCATTGCCAGGACCTAGGGGTAGGCCGAGGGGATCTCAAAGAGACATGGAGCATAGCATGATCTGAAAACGTCATTGAGTCTATGGAGGAGGATTCCAACAAGGGTAAGGCAGAATGACTAATGAAGAAGTGGTCAATCCTAGAATACACATCTCTGGCTGCAGAGTAAAAGGTGTAGTCGCGAGTATCAGGATTGACCACCCTCCACGCATCCACCAACTGGTGTGAGTGAAGAAGCTGTTTCAACCGATGCAGGTAAGAATGAGCCAGGTATGAGGTGCCTCTAGAAACATCCAATAATGGATCAAAAGCAACATTGAAATCCCCTCCGACCAGTAGCGTACCCTCCGCAAACTCCTCTAACCTGGAAAGAATCCCAGTGAGGGCTTTCAGTTGATTTGTGTTTGGGAGGTACACATTCGCCAGCGTGAATAGCTGACCTGCAATGTATCCCTTGACGAACAAAAATCGCCCATTATCATCATCACAAGTGGCCAGGAGTTCCCATGGGGTAGATCTAGCAATTAAGATGCTTACTCCCCGAGATTTCGAGACAGAGTAGCAACTATGATAAGTGTCCGGGAATCTGGGGGAGGAGAAGAGAGGCCGGGCTTCTTTACGGAAATGGGTTTCCTGGATGAAAGCTATCTGTACCTTTTTACTCCAGAGCAGTCGAAGCATGGAGGACCTTTTTTCAGGAGTATTCAACCCATTAGCATTGATGGAAGCCAGATGAACAGAGGACATTCTCCTAAATTAAACAGGAAAAAAAAGAGTTACTAAAAAAAAAAAAAAAAAAAAAAAAAAAAAAGGCGGGATGGGGAACAGGAGAAAGTGACTAGCGGAGGAATATCAGGTAAGGGCAACCGGATAAAAGAGGGAGTAAGGGGAAGGGACAGGGAGGAAGACAAACACTAGAAAATCAGGATATAGAGGCTAAGGCTAGGGCTACACGGCGACATATAGTGCACAGCTACACGACGACAGTTGTCGCGCGACATTGATGTCGCACCAAAGTCGCGCGACAATTTTTATACTGGAAGTCTATGGTGTCACACTGCGACATGCGACATGCTGCGACGCGACAGTCGCAGAAAAATCCATCCAAGATGGATTTTTTGCGACTGTCTCAGTCGCAGCATGTCGCAGTGCGACACCATAGATTTCCATTATAAAAATTGTCGCGCGACTTTGGTCCGACAAGAAGTCGCGCGACAACTGTCGTCGTGTAGCCCTAGCCTAAGGATCAAGGTAAGACACAATCACACAAGGGGGAAGAAAAAGACAACAAGTGTCAAATACCCGTACCAGCTAAACCAGGACGGGAATCTAGATCAGGCTAGAAAAGAAAGGTGGCAACAAGCCACTTAACGAATCTTGAGGTGCCAACTGGAGACACCCAAAGGTTCGTAACCCTAGTGGGGGAGAGGTGAGACACTAATATAGAAGTCCCATTCCCTGGGCTAAAAAGGGAACTAAAAAGTGAAGGCAGCAGCGCCCTCATTCGATGTTATCTAAGGAACACAAACGAAAGAAGAAAAAGCCCCCAAACATAACAGTCAGCCGCAGTCCATGGCCACAGTAGTATTAGCTGGAGGGACGCCTCCAGTCGAGGATTGAAAGTCAGAAGTGGCACCCAAAGGAGGACCAGATCCGGAACTTTGAGAGGGTGACCCCCATGGGAACATGGAAAACGGTACATCCAGTCAGTCCGGCAATGATGGAACCGGGATCTCCAAAAAGCGAGACAGTTCCGGGGAGTGCAAGGCAAAAGAAACTCCATTCTTGCAGATGATCAGATGAAACGGATGACCCCAACGGTAAGTAGCTCCTGCCTCCATGATGAGCTGTAAGAGTGGCTTGAGAGTACATCTCATTGCAAGGGTCCTCCTGGAAACATCGGGAAGCAGTTGAATCTGGACTCCCTCAAACTGCACCGGGCCTTGACGCCAGGCCTTCTGCATAAGGTCCTCCTTCTCCTTGAAAAAATGAACCCTGCAAAGTACATCTCGGGGTAGAGGATTATTCTGTCTTCTGGAACCCAAGACCCTATGGACTCTGTCCAGTTCAATCTGAGCGTCTGCAGGCCGAGACATAGCCGTGTTGAGGATTAAAGTTACCACCTTACGGAGATCAAAGGACGGAATTTCCTCCGGGATGCCTCTCAGCTTAATGTTATTTCGACGACTTATATTTTCTTGATCGTCTATTTGTAAGAGTAAATGTCTGTTCAGTGTGCGTTGAGCAGACAGGGTTTCTTCTACTTTGGAGAGGCGAGAGTCCAGTGCCGAGGAGACCTGCGATTGTGAAACCACCTGAGTGGAAACTTTGGACAGGTCTGCTTTAAGGGTAGCGAGATTTTGCTTGGTCTCCACTCTCTGAATGATGCTCTCCAGATCAGTTTTAGTTGGGAGATTATGCAATAGGGACCAAATGTCCTTCAATTTAGGGCGTTTTGCTCTCCTGCTGCCTGTTGAGGAATTAGAGGATGCAGAGTCCGAAGCTTCAGAGAAGGCTGGAGTGTGAAAAATGGCTGGAGTTGGCGGGAAATCTTGCCCACCACCACACTCTGTGAGGGAGTTGTCTCCAGGTCCCGGCACGAATTCACCTGCCAGGGGTGAAAGGGCATGAGTGTGGCTTGGGGAGAGACCGGAGCTCTGGAGAGGGCCTGGTAAGAGGGAGGCCTGTAGTGTGCCGGCGCTAAATGGTCCCACGGTAACTGTAGTCCCACCCGGAGGGTCTGCACTCACTGGGCCCGGAGGAGGATCCACTGGTTCCTCAGACTGTATGGTGGTCTGGGGGTCTTGCCTTTGAGGTAAGGGTGGCTGTAAAGCCAAGAAAGGCTGTGCGACCGTCGGGTTCTCCGGAGGAAGACTGTTGGAGATAGTACTGGAGCGGGTGCTATTGGAAGCGGGTGCCGCCGCTGCGTCTGTAACGGGCGCCATCTTGGATTCCAGGACGGAGCGCAGAGGCGCGGAACTTTGGCTGAAATATCGGGCGATGCGAGGTTCTGGAGTCAGGTAACATGACCCTCGGCGTCCAGACCGTCTCCCCATCCTGCTCACATCAAAAGGAGGGTAGAAGGGACGCTGCAAAGCGGGTAAATAAGGGCCCAGGGTCCGGGATCTCAGCAAGGTACGTGTTCACAGCAGCATGCTCAGGCCACGCCCCGAACATTAAAATTTATCGTGGCCCTGTATGACTGTGACTACAGAGTAACCGAATTACACTGCGGGAGCAGGCGAAGCACATTAAAATTTAGGGTGACCCTGTATGGCTGTGACAACAGAGTGACCGAGTTACACTGCGGGAGCAGTCGAAGCACATTAAAATTTATCGTGGCCCTGTATGACTGTGACTACAGAGTGACCGAGTTACACTGCGGGAGCAGGCGAAGCACATAAAATTTATCGTGGCCCTGTATGACTGTGACTACAGAGTGACTGAGTTACACTGCGGGAGCAGGCGAAGCACATTAAAATTTATCGTGGCCCTGTATGGCTCTGACTACAGAGTGACCGAGTTACACTGCGGGAGCAGGCGAAGCACATTAAAATTTAGCGTGGCCCTGTATGGCTGTGACTACAGAGTGACCGAATTACACTGCGGGAGCAGGCGAAGCACATTAAATTTTATCGTGGCCCTGTATGGCGGTGACGACAGAGTGAACGAGTTAGAGTGAGGTAGCAGGCGAAGCACAAATAAAATTTAGGGTGACCCTGTATGGCTGTGACAACAGAGTGACCGAGTTACACTGCGGGAGCAGGCGAAGCACGTTAAAATTTATCGTGGCCCTGTATGGCTGTGACTACAGAGTGACCGAGTCAGAGTGAGGTAGCAGACGAAGCACAAATAAAATATAGGGTGACCCTGTATGACTGTGACAACAGAGTTACCGAGTTACACTGCGGGAGCAGGCGAAGCACAATAAAATTTAGGGTGACCCTGTATGGCTGTGACAACAGAGTGACCGAGTTACACTGCGGGAGCAGGCGAAGCACATAAAAATTT
>ONZH01015289.1:0-31970 GCA_900303285.1 Rhinella marina
AAGATACGTCGCTTGATAGCCAGAGCACCCTCCAGTCTGTTTTTCAGCGCGTATCGGAGGAGGGGGATGAGGATCAGGAAGAAGAGGTGGAGAATGTCGGCGCGACAGAAGAGGGTTACAGTGCTCAGTCCTTATTAACTCTTGAGCGTGTATGGGCTGAAGAGGAGGACTTGGAGGAGGAGGAAATGGAGAGTCAGGCCAGTGAGGAGAGGGAATTCTTGCGTGTTGGGACTCTGGCGCACATGGCAGACTTCATGTTAGGCTGCCTATCCTGTGACCCTCGTGTTAGAAGCATTTTTTCAAACACCGATTACTGGGTGTTCACTCTCCTGGACCAGCGGTACAAGCATAACCTTTCCACTCTCATCACTGCAGAGGAAAGGAGTATGAGAGTGAATAAATATCAACAGGCCCTGGTGCACAAGCTGAAACAATCCTTCCCATCTGACACCGCTTCCGGCAGAGGGCATGGTTCTGGGGGCCAAGTAGCGGGGGAGAGGAGGCGAGCAGGCAGGTTGTCCAGCAGTGGCAGAGGAACGCTCTCCAAGGCCATTGCCAGTTTTATGTCACCCCAGCAAGACACTGTCACCTGTCCCCAGTCTAGGCAGAGTAGGGGGGAGCTGTAAAGAAAGATGGTGAGGGAGTACCTAGCTGACCATACCAACGTCCGGACCGATCACTCTGCTCCATACAACTACTGGGTTTCAAAGCTGGACACGTGGCCTGAACTGGCGCTGTATGCCTTGGAGGTGCTGGCCTGCCCTTCCGCTAGCGTTCTGTCAGAGCAGGTATTCAGTGCAGCTGGTGGCGTCATCACCGATAAGCGTACATGCCTGTCAACTGACAGCGCTGACTGGCTGACTCTTATTAAAATGAACAAAGCCTGGATTTCACCGGAATTCAAATCTCCTCCGGGGGAAAGCAGCTAAAGATTTACATTACTTATGTATCCGATTCCTCTTATCTACTCCTCCTACTCCTCCTCCTCCTTGTCGTCTTTGCCTAACGCTGACCAAAAAAACGCCATTTTTTAGATGTCCAACTGGCACTCTTTTACCACAAATTTTCAGGAGGGCCCCCTAAAGGCCCTCTCTTCAAACAATTTTTCCGGAGGTCCACCTACAGGCCCTCTTTCCAAACAATTTTTCCGGAGGTCCACCTACAGGCCCTCTCTCCAAACAATTTTTCCGGAGGTCCACCTACAGGCCCTCTCTCCAAACAATTTTTCCGGAGGGCCACCTACAGGCCCTCTCTCCAAAAATTTTTCCGGAGGGCCACATAATGCGATAGATGGGAATCGAACCCAGGTCAACTGCTTGGGAAGCAGCTATGCTCACCACTTTACCACCAACAGCCACAGCAACTGATAAGAACAGATACTAAACTTGATGTAAGCCAACATTTTGACAATCGATAACCCGAAACGGTTAACCCGAAACGGCTTTGATTTGCTGGTCCTTTGGCATCGTTGATTAAATTCAGCTTGCTGCTGCTATTGGGTGTAGGGCTATTCCCCTAGGAACAAGAGCGTTCTGGTATTTGATCTCCTCTTGGCCTGCTGCTTACTAGTCCTGGTGTACGATGTTAGATAGTTCTTACTTGGATCTCGACAGCCAAAGATGACTTTTGGAACTTTTTTTTCCGACTGTGATCAAGGAGAAGATCTTTGCGAAGACTTGACGAGGAAACCCGGAAGACAAACCCCGACGCCGAATTGCCGGCGATGAGGAACTTTGGCGAGGAAAAGAAGCTTGGCGAATTTCTTCCCTGGAAGAAGCCCCGCCCAGCAAGGAGGAAATCTGCATAGCCTTGCCCACCTGTGGCAAAAGGGACACCCTGCAGAGATTCTCCAGAGGGAGGAAGACAAGAAGGGAGAAGCCATGTCCTCAACCTCCAAACCTTCCAAGACCAGCAAGAAGGCTGAGGGACCAGCCAAGAAACCCCAAGACACCAAGCTCCCTGGTTCTTCTGGACCTAACCCCACCACTTCTGCCCAGCAGAAGGGCGGCGGAAAGCCCGGCCAGGCCTCTCCTTCCCTGGAGCCCTGGATGCGGCAGACTGTCACCCTGAAGCTCAAGGAGGTGGATGGGAGGGTCCCAGACATGACTGAGGAGGTCTTCTGTAAGAAGATGTTGGTGGAGCAGGGATTTTTGAAGTCAGAGACCCTCAGTGTACAGGCATTCGTGACCGGGATCTTCTACGTGACCTTCGCGTCAATCAACATCTGCATAAGATACTGGGAAGCGGTGAAATCGGTGGCACCAGACTCTCCATTCTCCCGCTTCGTCGGGATCTGCCCCGTTCAGAGAGAGGAGAGAAGGATCACGGTGTCTATGAGGAATCCGCATACCCCCGGCAAAGACATCACCACTTTCCTGAAGCGGTTCTGCATAGTGGTGAGGGAACCCACCCACATCCTGAATGGACTCGGCTTCTAGACCGGGAAGTGGTCAGTGATTGTGAAGCTCAACAAGGATTCAACCTCCGAAGACAGCCTCCAGCACCTGCCCAGTCATTTTCCCTCGGAAACTCCCATGGACTCATCTACTACCCGGATATGCCACAGTTCTGCAGAAAATGTGGGAAAAGGGTCACGAGATGAAGAACTGTGAGTAGAATCCCTGCGGAATCTGCCGGGTCACAGGACACGAGAACAAAGACTGCCCCAAGAAGATGGCGTGCAACCTTTGTGGACTGTCCTCCCACATCTACAAGGACTGTCCAAAGAGGGACCGCAGCTGGGCATCAGTCGCAGCCAAGGCTCCGGTCAGCGGGAAACCAGCCTCAGCTCCGGCGGTGGCAAAGCCCAAAGAGAATCCATTCAAGAAGGAGGGTAAGCGGACATCTGCCCCTCCCAAGCTCCCATGACCAGCCTACTCCCTCCCCGTCACCACCACAGAGGCTATTCTAATCCCGCCCATTACCTCAGTGGCACTTTCATGCTCCCCCAGCCCAACCCGCCCCCTGGCCACCACTGTAGCAGCACTAACCCCCCCTCCAGCTGCTACAGCCCCCACCATGGAGGACTTTCCTGCTCTTGACCCCCCAGGTGTCCAGCCAAGAAAGAGGAAGGAGAGGGACAGCCCCGTTGCTGACCACTCCAAGAAGAAGATGATCGAGGTGGAGGAAGATCCCCT
Organism: Rhinella marina; assembly: GCA_900303285.1. Classification (NCBI taxonomy): domain Eukaryota; kingdom Metazoa; phylum Chordata; class Amphibia; order Anura; family Bufonidae; genus Rhinella; species Rhinella marina. Next base: position 3,138 of record ONZH01015289.1, read on the forward strand.
GACTGACGCAGAAGAAATGGACCACATCATGGAGGAGCTGGTGTCCGTCATTGAAGACCCAGAGCTGCAGGACCTTCGGAACCTCGAAGAACTCGATGCCCAGTGCCAGATGTTGATAGGGCATCCCATCGACAGCAGGTAAGATGAAGAGAAGCCACCGGACGACCAAGGTGGTAATTAAGCTGTATCGTTTCTGCTAGCCTGTTTTCTTTCTCCTCCATGATGGCAAATTTTAACCTTTTTTCCAATAATTTCAGGAGTATTAGGGATAGGTCTAGGTGCCAGATGGTGCTAGCTTTTCTTTCTTCTCAGGTTGCCGACGTCTTCATGTTGCAGGAGTGTGCACTGCCCCCCTCTAGGTCTTACAACCATCTGGCCAGATTGTGGTCCCATGGTCCGTCCTATTGGTCCGGTGGAGGTAGTTGCAAGTTGGCTGGGGTGGCCATCCTCCTCAGGGGAAGCGCCTTTACACTTGACTCCATCCAGGAGCTCGTCTGCGGCAGGCTTCTTGTCGTAGACGGTTCCTGGGCGGGAGAGCCGGTTAGGCTCATCAATGTGTATGCTTCACCTGACAAGGGTGAGCGACTGTAGCTCGCCACCACTAGGACTGTAGTGATGGCCGGGGACTTCAACCACCCGATCGAGGAGGACGAACGCAGCTCCGGTACTTCAAGCAAGTTGGATGTCACTTCCAAGCTGCTTATTGAGATGGTGATCGACGCGTCCTTGCAGGACGTTGTGGGATCCATGGAGAAAGGCTCCGTTAATTATACGTGGAGCTGACCCGATGGCTCACTCCGTTCTAGGATAGACTTTGTGTTCACCCCTCAGGCAGTCAGGCGGTGTAGGTACTCTATGATCCCCTGCTTCTTCTCCGATCACAGAGCCGTTCAGGAGGATGTGCTTGCGGAGCTTAGAGACACCTACATAGCCTGGCGGAATGACAAATGCTTGTTTGCACGAACTAGTGACTGGTGGGAGTATGTTAAAGTCCAGTTTCGCTGATTCTTTCAGGCCAAGCAACAACAACAGGCATGTGAGAAGAAGAGGGACTTCAGAGAGCTGCAGCGTCAGTTGCGATCCCTGCAAGACCTTCATCTGTGCGGCTGGGACGTGAAGAAGGAGCTGGAGGAGACCAAAAAGAGCCTGAAAAGGCACTTTGAGGAGGAATCCAAGCGAATCATCTTCCGTTCCAAGGTGGAGAACCTGGAGAAGGGTGAGAAATGTAACTCGTTCTTTTTTAGGAAACTCCACGCTGGCCACACGCCCCTGAACGAACTTCGAGACAAGGATGGAAACATGCGAACAGGGAAGGAGGAAGTGATGGGAGTCGTCACAGACTACTACAGCGACCTCTACTCCCCGAAGAACACCGACCCGACAGCCGGCGATAAATTCCTGTCAGGTATCACTACCCATCTTGACCCTGCAGGTGCGGAGGCAATGGATGACCCTCTGACGGTGGGGGAGATGCTCTCTGCCGCTAGATCCTTTAGGTCCGGCAGGACCCCGGGCAGTGACGGTCTTCCAGCCAAGCTCTATGTAGCGCTGGGGGATCTGATCTGTCCGGACCAGCTGGAACTCTATGAGGAGATGGTGGGGGGGTAGAATACCCCCATCGTTGAGGGAAGGCATGATCATGATTCTGTATAAGCGGAAGGGGGAGAGTGACTTAAAAAATTGGCGTCCCATCTCTCTCCTGAACGTGGACTACAAGATCCTCACCAAGGTACTGGCCAACCGGCTGAAGGTTGTCATCGGCAGGATCGTCCACCCGTACCAGACCTGCGGCATCCCTGGCCGCAGGATCGCAGACAGCCGCACTCTCATGCGAGACACAGTACAATAAATCAAAGACCGCCATGTACATGCGGCCCTGGTCAGCCTCGACCAGGAGAAGGCCTTTGACCGAGTCTCTCATGAATTCATGGGCAAGGCTTTGCGCAAGCTGGGTCTAGGCAGGAGGTTCTGTTCGTTTTTTAACCTGATGTACCTTGACATTTGCAGCAGGGTGCTGGTGAACAGCTGGAAGACTGACCCCTTTCCGGTGCGCTCCGGGGTCAGACAAGGCTGCCCTCTTTCACCTCTCCTTTTTGTTTGTGTTATAGAGCTCTTCGCGGAGTCTATCCGGCAGAATGGAGAGATCAAAGGGATCACCACACCAGGACCAGGACACTACGAGGTCAAGTGCTCGCTGTACATGGACGACGTGACCGTCTTCTGTGTTGACCGGCGTTCGGTGACTGCACTCGTCCAGACCTGCAAGGAGTTTGGACAAGCTTCAGGGGCCAAAGTCAACTGCGAGAAGTCGGAAGCCATGCTTTTCGGGGACTGGCAACTGGCTTCTTCTGCCCCCTTCCCATTTACCATCAAATCGGACTTTATCCAAATCCTTGGAGTCTGGTTTGGGAAGGAAGGCGCAGCCCTCAAGTCTTGGGAATAACGCTTGGCCAAGGTTAACCAAAGGATTGGACTATGGAGCCTCAGACAGCTCACTATCGAGGGCAAAGCACTCGTCCTGCGAAACGAAGTTCTGCCTGTGCTACAGTAAACCACAAAAGGCTTGGCCCCCTCTTGCTACCGTTTCCAGGGCCATTACCAGGACAGTGCTTCGCTTTGTTTGGGGCTCGAAAATGGACAGAGTGAAGCGAGCCATCATGTACAAAGAGCCCCGCAAGGGTTGGAAAGGCATCCAGGACCTGCCCATGTTACTGTGAATCGCCTTTGTTTGTGACAGCGTTCGCCGGACTCTGAGAACAGCAAACGGCTCTGCGGGCAAGGCTATGTCTTGCTTCTTTCTCCTGCCCCACTGGAGGGGCCTAGGGTGGGACAAGTGGGACAGCTCCATCCCTTACAACTGGTACGATCCATGGTACTACGGAGACGTTGTCCGATTCATGAGGGACCATCAACTGGAGGGCCTCAAGCCCGACTTGTGGAAACCCAAGATGATCCACAAGCTAATCAGAGCAAAGGACTTGGTGGAGTCAATTCAAGGGCTCCCTGATGACACCGCAGAGACAGTTTGGACCAATGTGTCTTCAGACAGGTTAACCAATGGGCACAAGGACTTGTCATGGATGGCCATCCAGGGAGGCTTACCCATCCGGACATTCATGCACGCCCGCAACCTATGCAAAACCCGGTACTGCCCCAGGTGCCCCTTCACGGAAGAAACATTGTACCACCTGTTTTGGGAGTGCCCCTTTGCTCAGGGCCTGTTGGATGCCCTGGAACATGAACTCAAAGACTCGGTGCCCAGGAACTGCCTGCAACACACCTCGGTGATGTACGGACTATTTCCTGGGATTCATTCTGTTGAGGCCATCCAGGAGGCCTGGCGCCTTATGAACTGTTTTAAGGATGCTATATGGCTTGCCAGGAACCGGCTCATCCTCAGGAGGGAGAGCATGTCCTGGACTGCCGCAGGCTTATCCACAACCTGTTGCGGGACAACAACTTCCTGGACGACATTGATGAAGAAGAGGACTAAACCCCTCTCCTTCCTCATCTCCCCCCCTGTGGTGTGTGTCTCTTCAATAAAGCTTTGGGCATGTGATTTCCCCTCCCTAACCCCTCCTTCCAATCCCCCACCCCTCATCACTGTCTAAAGGCTTAATGATAATAAAAAAGTTAAATTGAGATAATGCATAGTAAAATAAATGTTTATTAGAGATGAGCGAGCATGCTCGTCCGAGTATTACGGTACTCGTAAGTGCTCGCTGCTCGGACGAGTATCTCGCCATGCTCGAGGAAATGGCAACTTCCGCACTGTGCATTTTTGGCGCCTATAAACTCAGCCAATCACAAGCCAGGAGACTCTGAGGTACACCCAGCATCACGTAGGGCCCTTACATGTCGATAGCAGGGGTTGGCTGGCCTGATCAGGTGACCCTGGAATATACTAGTGACTGCCCGCGGTGCTCGACTCAGATGCTGTCTGGATGTCATTAGGGATAGAGCTGCTGCGTTTGAGGGAGAGTGTTAGGGCCTGCATTTAGTTCTTTGTTAGGCAGGAGTGATCTCCCAAGAACCCAACAGCCCTTCCAAGGGCTACAAGACATTTTTTTATTGTCTCCTTGCTTGGCTGGCTGGCACTAGTAGTGCAGCTATCGCCATATTAAAAAATGTAAAAAAAAAATATATATATAAAAAAAATAGTTTTTTTGTTGTTTTAGCTCAGTGATACGAATCCATTTCACACAGCTGCATGGAACCATTCTGTGTGTCACAGTTCAGCTGTCCACTCACTACAATCTGTATTTTCTGTCCAGGTGACACTTTCTGTACGTCACTTAATCCAACAAGGTCTTTTGCTCTCACGTATATAGCTTGATCACAAAAATCTCTGTGCGACATTTGTCTGGGTCGCAGTCAAAATAGCCACCATCAGCAGGGTGTGAGTTAGGTCTACAATAGTTTGTGCACGTCACGTTCCAAAAAAAACAAAACTAAAAAAAAATATTAAAAAAAATATATATATAAAAAAAAAATAGTTTTTTGTTGTTTTAGCTCAGTGATACAAATCCATTTCACACAGCTGCGTGGAACCATTCTGTGTGTCACAGTTCAGATGTCCACTCACTACAATCCGTTTTTTCTGTCCAGTTGACACATTCTGTACGTCACTAAATTAAACCAGACTGAACAAGTTTGTGGGTTTCAGTACAGCAGGCCCATTTATTTTATTTTTTTATATAATACACTTATATACAGAAAATGTTGAACCCCAGGGCTAAGGATCGAGGACGAGGGCGTCGGCGTGGGCATTCAATTACTGCAGGGGGCAGAGGCCGTGGTCCTGGGCAGGGTGAGACAGCACTTGCTGATGAGGGAGCAGGGGAACGCCGCAGAGCTACACTCCCTAGCTTCATGTCTCAACTTACAGGGACACATGTTAGAGGACTGTTGAAACCACAACAGTGCGAACAGCTGATGTCGTGGATTGCGGACAATGCTTCAAGTAATTTGTCCACCAGTCAGTTTTTCACGCAGTCCACCCACGTTACCCAAGGGAGCACTCCTCTGACTCCTCCAGCTCAACCTCCCTTCCCCCAGTCTGCCCCCTACTAGAAAAATTTAGAATGCGATCTGGCATACTCTGAGGAACTGTTTTCTGGACCCTTCCCAGAATCACAAACCACTTTTCAGGTTGCTGCTGACCTCGTTCCCGATGCCCAAGTTTTCCAACTGTCGCAGTCTGTGGGTGATGATGATGATAATGACAATGTTGACTTAGTGGAAGAAGTTTGTAAAGAGGTGTCAGACGATGAGGAGACATGGTTGTCAGACAGTGGTGAAGTTGTTGTCAGGGCAGGAAGTCCGAGGGGGGAGCAGACTGAGGAATCAGAGGATGACGAGGTGACTGACCCAAGCTGGGTTGATAAGCCGAGTGAAGACAGTGCTTCTGAGGCGGAGGCGAGTGCTGCACCAGAACAGGTTGGAAGAGGCAGTGGTGTGGCCAGAGTGAGAAGCAGGGCCAGAGCTGATGCATCAGCAGCAACTGTTTCACGTAGTGAAGCTCCCGTGGCGAGGCCTAGATGTTTGTCTGGAGGTTCTTTAAAGAAAGTGAGGATGACCGACGGACTGTGGTGTGCAATCTGTGCCAAACCAGGATCAGCAGGGGTGCCACCACTACTAGCCTAACCACCACCAGCATGCGCAGGAATATGAATGCTAAACACCCCACTCAATGGAACCAAGGCCGTTCACCACCTCCTGCAGGTCACACCACTGCTCCTTCCCCTGTGTCACTCGCTGCCTCTGCTAGTCAACCCCCTGCCCAGGACCCCGGCACGAGCGCCTCCCGCCGGAAAACCACACCTTCGCCTCCACGGTCCTCCACAGTGTCCACCAATGTGTCCCAGTGCAGCGTTCAGATGTGTTTACAGCAGACGCTGGAGCGCAAGAGGAAATACAGTTCCACCCACCCACATGCCTAAGCCCTCAACGTCCACATCTCCAAATTGCTGAGCCTGGAGATGCTGCCCTATAGGCTGGTAGAGACCGAGGCCTTTCGCAATCTCATGGCGGTGGCTGCCCCTCGGTATTCCATCCCCAGCCGCCACTATTTTTCCCGATGTGTCGTCCCATCCCTACACCAGCACGTGTCAGAGAACATCATCCGTGCCCTGACCAACGCTGTTTTTGAGAAATTCCACCTAACCACGGACGTGTGGACAAGTGCTGCCTGGCAGGGACACTATATCTCACTGACGGCACATTGGCTTAACTTGGTGGAGGCTGGGACTGAGACTGACCCTGGGGCTGCTCATGTACTGCCCACACCGAGGATTGCGGGGCCTACCTCGGTCACGGTCTCGCAGACGTACTATGCCTCCTCCTCCGACCCCTCCTCCTCCACCGAATTACCATCCGTGGGCACGGCGCCTTCAATCGGTAGCTCTAGGCGCAGCAGCAGTGCCGTGGGTAAGTGCCAGCAGGCGGTGCTCAAACTGCTGAGCTTAGGTGACAAAAGGCACACCGCCCAAGAGCTGTTACAGGGCATCACGGTGCAGACCGATGTGTGGCTGGCACCGCTGAACCTCAAGCCAGGCATGGTTGTGTGTGACAACGGGCGTAACCTGGTGGCGGCTCTGCAACTCGGCAGACTGACACATGTGCCATGCCTGGCCCACGTGTTCAATCTAATATTTCAGCGGTTCCTCAAGACATACCCCAATCTGTCTGATTTGCTCACCAAGGTGCGCCGCATCTGTGCGCATTTCCGCAAGTCGACCACAGATGCTGCCACTCTCAGGGCAGCGCAGCGCCGCCTACAACTGCCCGCTCACCTACTGTTGTGCAACGTGCCCACGAGATGGAATTCGATATTAAACATGTTATCCAGAGTTTACCAGCAGCGCAGATCGATTGTAGACTGCCAGATGTCAACTTCCACCAGAACTGGTAGTCAGGTCAGTCAGATTCCGCAAGTCTACAATGAGGAGTGGACGTGGATGTCTGATATCTTCCAGGTGTTGAGCAACTTTGAGGAGTCAACACAGATCGTCAGCGGCGATGCCGCCATTATCAGCCTCACCATCCCGCTGCTTTGCCTGTTGAAAAACTCACTGCTCATCATGAAGTCGGATGCTTTGCGTTTGTTACAAGAGACGGTGGAGGAAGATACGTCGCTTGATAGCAAGAGCACCCTCCAGTCTGTTTCTCAGCGCATATCGGAGGAGGGGGATGAGGATGAGGAGGAAGAGGAAGAGAATGTCTTCGAGACAGAAGAGGGTGCCAGTGCTCAGTCCTTCTTAACTTTTGAGCGTGTATGGGCTGAAGAGGAGGAGGAGGAGGAGGAGGAGGAGGAAATGGAGAGTCAGGCCAGTGAGGAGAGGGAATTCTTGCGTGCTGGGACTCTGGCACACATGGCAGACTTCATGTTAGGCTGCCTATCCTGTAATCCTCATGTTAGAAGCATTTTTTCAAACAACGATTACTGGGTGTTCACTCTCCTGGACCCACGGTACAAGCAGAACCTTTCCACTCTCATCCCTGCAGAGGAAAGGAGTCTGAGAGTGAATAGATATCAACAGGCCCGTGTGCACAAGCTGAAACAATCCTTCCCATCTGACGCCGCTAGCGGCAGAGGGCATGGTTCTGTGTGCCAAGTAGCGGGGGAGAGGAGGCGAGCAGGCAGCTTTTCCAGCACTGACAGGGAAACGCTCTCCAAGGCCTTTGCCACTTTTATGTCACCCCAGCAAGACACTGTCACCTGTCCACAGTCTAGGCAGAGTAGGGGGGAGCTGTACAGAACAATGGTGAGGGAGTACCTAGCTGACCATACCAACGTCCATAGCGATCAGTCTGCTCCATACAACTACTGGGTTTCAAAGCTGGACACGTGACCTGAACTGGCGCTGTATGGCTTGAAGGTGCTGGCCTGCCCAGCCGCTAGCGTGCTGTCAGAGCGGGTATTCAGTGTAGCTGGTGGTGTCATCACCGATAAGCGTACATGCCTGTCAACTGACAGCGCTGACAGCGCTGACAGGCTGACGCTTATTAAAATGAACAAAGCCTGGATTTCACCGGAATTCAAATCTCCTCCGGGGGAAAGCAGCTAAAGATTTAAATAACTTATGTATCCGATTCCTCTTCTCTACTCCTCCTACTCCTCTTCCTCCTCCTTGTCGTCTTTGCCTAACGCTGACCAAAAAAACGCCATTTTTTAGAGGTCCAACTGGCACTCTTTTACCACAATTTTTTAGGAGGGCCCCCTACAGGCCCTCTCTCCAAACAATTTTTCCAGAGGTCAACCTACAGGCCCTCTCTCTAAATAATTTTTCTGGAGGTCCACTTACAGGCCCTCTCTCCAAACAATTTTTCCAGAGGTCCACCTACAGGCCCTCTCTCCAAACAATTTTTCCGGAGGTCCACCTACAGGCCCTCTCTCCAAACAATTTTTCCGGAGGTCCACCTACAGGCCCTCTCTCCAAACAATTTACGTCTTTTTCCTATCTTTCTCTCTCTGCAAACTATTTTTCCGGATAGCTGCCATATACGGTATTAAACTGAGAAGAATACATAGAACACATGCCACACTTGATCAAGCTCTTAATTTACAACTGTACCGGTTGATGCTAAATTTTTAAGTTGGGGTCCTGCGTCGTCATTTGAACTCCATCCGGCTGTTGTCACCACCACACACGCTAGCCCAGGGGGCACTCCTCTGGCTCTTCCAGCTCAACCGCCTTCCTCCCAGCCTGCCCCCCACCTACAGGCCCTCTCTCCAAAAAATTTACGTCTTATTCCTATCTTTCTCTCTCTCCAAACTATTTTTCCGGAAAGCTGCCATATACGGTATTAAACTGAGAAGAGTACATAGAACACATGCCACACTTGATCGAGCTCATAATTTACAACTGTACCGGTTGATGCTAAATTTTTAAGTTGGGGTCCTGTGTCGTCATTCGAACTCCATCCGGCTGTTGTCACCACCACACACGCTAGCCCAGGGGGCACTCCTCTGGCTCTTCCAGCTCAACCTCCTTCCCCCCAGCCTGTCCCCCACCTACAGGCCCTCTCTCCAAACAATTTACGTCTTTTTCCTATCTTTCTCTCTCTCCAAACTATTTTTCCGGAAAGCTGCCATATACGGTATTAAACTGAGAAGAATACATAGAACACATGCCACACTTGATCGAGCTCATAATTGACAATTGTACCGGTTGATGCTAAATTTTTAAGTTGGGGTCCTGCGTCATCATTCGAACTCCATCCGGCTGTTGTCACCACCACACACGCTAGCCAAGGGGGCACTCATTTGGTTTTTCCAGCTCAACCTCCTTCTCCCCAGCCTGCCCCCCACCTACAGGCCCTTCCTCCAAACAATTTACCCGGGTAGGGGACGTATTAGATATTGTACTGATTTTTATTTGGTTCTTCTTTTAATTGCCTCCTGTGATAGACGGGAATCGAACCCGGGTCAACTGCTTGGGAAGCAGCTATGCTCACCACTTTACCACCAACAGCCACAGCACTTGGTGTCAGCCAACATTTCGACAATCGATAACCCGAAACGGGTCCGCCGTCGAGCCCGGCGTTCGGCCACCCTGAACATTTCACATACTCTGACCGAGTCTGACCCTGGGGCCGCTCATGTACTGCCCACTTGGAGGATGCTTCACCTCCTGCTACCTCAGTCTAACTCAGTCACTCTGTTGTCACCGCCATGCTGCGTCTGGCTAAATTTTTGGGTGGCTCACCTGCTACCTCATGTAACTTGGTCACTTGTTGGTGTCACCGCCATGCTGTGTCAGGCTTATGCCTGCATCGTGTGGCTGGGGATAGGAGAGCAGTGCCAGCATGGGCATGGGTGATGGACCTTCGTTGCACCTAGTTGGGTGCTTCCCTATATATTCCCATCATGCCAGCCATGGGTTGTACATTAACTAATAACAGGGAAAGCAAATAAAATATTTTACAGAAGGGTCAACTACAGACACTCCTAAACAATTTTTTAGGAGGGTCAACTTCGGACACTCCAAAACAAATTTTTTGGAGGCTCGCCTACACACATTTGACTGCTACCTCAATCTAACTTGGTCACTTGTTGGTGTCACTACGCTGTCACCATGATGTGTCAGGCTTATGCCTGCGTCGTGGGGAGGGGGATAGCACAGCAGTGCCAGCATGAGCAGTGGTGTCACCTGCAGGTGGTGATGGACCTTTGTTGCACCTAGTTGGGTGCTTCCCTAACATGTCATGGGTATTTTCCTCGCCTTTCTTGGTCTGGGTGAGCACAATTGCCATGAGGGTAACCACCAGGCTTTTGCCTGAGTATTTGGGGTAATGGTGGGATTAGACAGCCTCAGATGCATCCATGCATGCTACCCCTGCAGTTTCCTGTCCATTTCTGTGGTGTTTCCATCATTTTCTGAGGTTTCCAGGTTTTCAACCTGCCTTCCCTAGGCAGAGCCTTGGTCCCCTGCAAAAATGCTCGAGTCTCCCATTGACTTTAATGGGGTTCGTTATTCGAAATGAGCACCCGAGCATCGGGAAAAGTTCGACTCGAATAATGAGCACCCGAGCATTTTAGTGCTCGCTCATCTCTAATGTTTATATGAAAACAATTAAGTTATTAAAATATAATTGAATAACATTATAAAAAAAAATGTGAAAGGGTTAATATTAAGAAGGGGGCATGTTTAAACTAATTAAGGTTCACAAATAGGTAATATAGCTTAACCAATGGGGTTTAAGGAACTTTGAGCAGTCATTTATTAGTTAATTTAGTTAATTTTTACAAAGTAACCCTTTCTTGGAAAATTAAGTAACGGAGATTTTCCTGGCTAGGTCTTATTTTCGGGGAAACAGGGTATTGTATGACTATTGCAAAATTGTGTTTTATATTTTAAAGTTGGTCATCTTGCTTCTCATCTTGGGATATTTTGAGCCAAGAAGAAAGGCAAAGGATCCATCTGTATCATTTTGAGATTTTCAGAATTCTTTAGATCAGCGATTTTTCAATACTTCACTTTCATCAGATAAGATGATTTTTTTAAATTTTTTTTTAGGTTTGTACAGTTTGTATTGCTAAACTGTTATTATAAATATAAAAATAAATACCTCATAAATCCACATTTTAGCGCTGGCTACCGACTGCTATATTGTCTGTGCAGTTGCAAATGCAGGGACCCAAATAAGTCATATTGATGTTTAGCACATGCCTAGGAATATGGCTAGGTTATGTCAACTGCAAGCTTCATGGTCTGTTGTTGGATGCTTCTTAGCAAAAAGCTCTGCTCCCTTTAAATATGGATCTATCATAGATACTTAGACTGAGCGTTCTTGATTCTGAGTAATCTTACATTAATTATATATTGTTTGGATCTTTATTCTGCATTCATACCATAACAGAAACTGAAAGACAAGGTGACTTGTAAAAATACCTAATCAAAATGTTCTCAAAAGTTTCTTAATTTGTTAGCATTATTGTAATCAGAATTTCATAAGAGTTAATTGAACCACTGAAAACTAGGCTTATTTAAAACAAAATAATTGATTTTGTAACAACTTTAAACAATTTGATGAAATTTTTCTAAGTATTACATAATATTACATTAATTTGGCATTCCTATCTGCGGCTTTAAAATTGTAATTGCACATAATGAATGATACGTAGTAACAATTCTATAGGAGGTTCATAAATAGCAGCCATAGCTCTGGTTCCTAAATGTTCCTCTACTACATAAGTGGATGCAAGTATTATAAATGACATGTAGTAGATATGGTCCCTGTTATAGATATTGCAACTGAACCATGGAAACATATACAAATACAGCATATTATACCTCTCCAAACTAATGAATTTTCATTTTCATCTGTTTGGGAATCTAGAGCAGCTTAGTCTTTGACTTTGATAAAAGGTCCTATGTTCTAGACATCGTTTAATAATCCACTAAAATAGTGATGAGTGGATTTCATCTGAATCAGCTGTTTGATTCAATTTTGACCTGAATCAAAAGTGTTTCAATCCCAAAGCATGACATTTAGGACTCTCCTTCCTCTGTAAACATTTTACCAAATCAAATCACTAGAAAGTTTGTTTGTATAGAATACAAAATAGTGGCCTGCGGAAGGGTGGAGTGGGTAGCAGAAGTGGCAGTAACAGTAGTGATCCCATGACAGAATGAGAAGGGTGGCAGCAGCAGCAATGGCAGTTACAGTCACAGTAGTGTTTCATGAAAGAGGGGTGGGTGTCAGAAGCAGAAGTGGCAGTAACACTGACAGTTGTGGCCCCATGACAGAGTGGGGAGAGTGGCAGCACCAAAAGTGGTAGTAGAAGTGACAGTGGTGACCCCATGACAGAGGGGTGTGGGGGCAGCAGCAGTGGCATACAGCACAAGATGGTGGCAGATCACAGAATTATTAGAACCCAAAATAGCAGTGTGATAGCAAGGGCCAGTGCTACTGTATGCATATCCTTGTAAAAATGTAGCATATAGATATCAGTAGGACAAGAAGAACCTTTGTAGGAATGGCAGTAGAGGGGTAATTGTAGTATATTCTGTGTGTGTGTTTAGGGTAAGTGTAGTCTCTATAGTGTGTGTAGAGAAATTTAAGGCTCTACAGTATGTATATAGGGTGTGTAGTGTGTGCATGGTATGTGCAGTCTCTATAATATTTGTGTATAGGGTAAAGGTAGTCTATATATTGATTTTCTCTTATGATGGGAGGGGGTTGCCTAAAGAAAATTCCTCACAGGGTGCCATTTATCCTAAAGCAGGCCCTTATCACAGTAGACTAGTTGCTTGTGGCTCTGCAATCCTTTTTTAGCAGACACTCTCCTTCCAGGTCAGAAGCTGAACACTCTATGGCACTTCTGCTGGTTCAGTAAAGGCATGTCCCTGACTAAAGAATCCCCCCCAAATACCCCCTCCAATTGGTTGATGAGGCAATAAAGGTGTCAGTGCAAGCCATCCCCTAAAATAGAGGTGGGCGTCTACTTTAATAAAATTCATTCAAAGTGAATTAAAGTCTACGACAGGTCCAATTTGTTTACAATTGATTTGCTCATCCTTAAAAGGTTATTCCCATCTTAGAAAATGGGGGCATATCGCTAGGATATGCCCCCATTGTCTTATAGGTGCGGGTCCCACCGCTGGGACCTGCACCTATATCGAGAACGGCGCGGGGAGCACTGCTACCACCAGGCGCAGCTCCCCACTGCTCCCATAGAAATGAATGGGAGTGCACTGCGCATGCGCGGCCACCGCTACCATTCATTTCTATGAAGCAGATGGAAATAGCCGTGCCAGCGGTCGGCTACTTTCCGCGGTCCTACAGAAATGAATGGAGGGCATCTGCGAATGCGCAGTGCGCCCTCCTTCACTTTTGGGGCTCCTCTAAGCTGTTTCTTTGCCTCTTTCCCCTGGAAACTGAGCATCAGGAATAATTATGATCCACATCTTAGGTGATTATATTGATATTAGATGGTCTTACATTTTACTATTCAACTTTGTATTGATGACATTGAAGAATAAAAGTAGGAAATAATGGTGTTCAAGTACTGAAGTAAACAAAGGCAGAAGAGCCACACGTAATAGCCTTGGAAGCAACATGAAGTGAGTACATAGCCTACAGTTCTCAGCAAATAAATGACATTTTTCATGTTTAGATTTCGGTTTCTAGGAAAACGTATATGTTCATTTGAGATAAATTAGCAGAGGCAGCAGATGGCATGTTAATACAAATGAATCACACAAGGCGGTTTTTAGATTCAATTTTTTTTGGACAGGTTAAGTTAGAAATCAGATAATATAAGCACCACAGGACTTATTCATCATTATAATTCCTTTCTGTTAAAATACAACTTTCATGCTGCTTGAATGAAGAAATTGATAGAATTATTTCACACAGAGAGAATTCTGGAGAATTATCGAAATAATATCAACAAGCTAAACGCATTATCAGTCTGATGAGATCAGTCCACGCTGTACCATGCAAGCACTCAATATACATGCAAATGAAGCAAACCTCTGTGTGTGTGTGTATATATATATATATATATATATATATATATATATATATATATATATATATCCCTTGAAGGTATAACACTTCTTTATGACCTTTTTTTCCAACAGTCCCATACAGATGAATGGAGAGGCAGTGGGCTTGCACAACCGGCCTCTCTTTTCATTTTGAGGACTCTGAGCTACGGAGCCTCTGTTGTTGTGATTAGTGGGAATCCCTACAGTCGTATGCCCACAATAATGCTAATGCTTCAGATTGTCAGGAAACTGCTCTTTTGAGTTCCATTATTGAGCTTTAATATTCTAAAAGATGGTCCCACATGAAACATATCCTGGTACAATGAGGAATTTATATTGGACTCTCTGATTCCAAAATTTGGCCACTAAAGATCTGGTAACGTGTATTATATAAGAAATTATACAAGAAGTTAAAAGCGAAAATGTATTAATTCCCAAAAAAGTAAAGCTTGGGCAGAATTTGGTTCCACATAAGTAACTAATAAAGTTGATATAAAACAAAAGGTAATTTCCCAAGCTTGTTTGGCAAAGGGGCAACCCCACCACATATGGAAGATCGTGCCTCTCTGACCACACCCCCTACAGCATAATTCCAGATCTCCTTTTGCGCTTTTAGCCAATCTCACTGGAGTGAGGTACCATCGAAGCACGATCTTCCAAGATAATTCCCACATAGCTATACTTTTGCCAATTCTCCTAGGCCAAGATATTGCACTTTCCCAATCTGCAACATCATAAGTATTTCCTAAGTCTTTCTCCCAGCATACAAACTGAGGCAACTTCATACCGTAAATGCTGGAGTAGAACACATAGATGCATAAAACATTGAGATACCTCTGATGTGTTTTGTTCTATTCATAAAATAATGCAGGTGCTCTTCTACCAGTCTGATTCCAGGGCTTGGGTATTTCAATAGTGTAGCTTGTATTCCTAAATATGTAAACCACTCCGAATAGGGAAGTTGGAATTTGTCTCTTAATTTATCAAACTCTATTAAACAATCCCCCTCATACAGATATTTTACTAATCCCACATCTATACCAATTCGATAAGTTCAGAGTTGGAACTTTAATGCAGATAAAGTTAAGGGGGGGTTGCCTCCAGCTCACATTCCAGGTTATCTGTTTGGTTGTTGTTTAAATAATTTTCCCATATTCCCAGTGTTGTCAAAACTTTAGAGAATAACACCTTTCCCCCTGGTGAATAGATAAGATGAGAAAAGATCATAAAGGACTGGGTGTTTGCAGATATTGGAATGCTGTAATTAGTATTTAGGAATAATGTACTGACTGCTTATTGGTTCTGGAAAATCTTAAATATTGTTGTGTGATTGTATACAAACTATTAAATAAAGAATAAAGTGAAAGAAAAAAAAAGAATCACTGAGAAGGTGGAATTACTGCTCAGCCATACCATTGAAGTGGATGGAAGGTCATAGGTGTAATTACACCTGCTCACAAGGACAAGCAGGTAAACAATGAAGAGAAGTCAGAGCTCGTTCCAGCGCTGCTTTCTCTTCAAACAGCTAATCAGATATTGATGACCTGAGAAGGTTATCATTATATATAAAGTGGACATCCCTTGTAAGTAGCTCTGGATTGCCAGTCATTGGCTGATGAAGATTAGGGATAGAGTTTGTTGGCCTTTTAAGAGCTGAAGAGTGTGCATGAGCATACCCTACTGCAAAGGTCAATTTGGCAGGAGCAGACAATGACCTGCAGCATGAGACTGTACATTGGTTTCCGGCAGCTGGACCAATTATTGGAGAGCAGAAGATGGCCAGAAGGTCTGAGTCACCAATGCAAGAGCAGTGACAGCAGCAGGGTAAGAGTAGTGGAGCATGTGCCCACCCAGGGAAGCTGGATAGTGGCATCCACAGTAATTATTATTATTATTGGAAAGACATGCAAATTAGCAGAATCTGCCTGTTTTTCAGCTCAAACTCTAATTTGCATGTCTTTCCCATAAGCCTGAGTTTATGCAAATGAGCTTACATAACAACAATGTAGAAATGTTATTGAATATCATGTTAGGACAGTTAGAAAACTGTAAATTTTTCTGCAGCCCTCCTTGGCAGTGAGAGAAGAGTTAGCTGGCATCCAAAAAAAAAAGTTCACAATTTTTGTCACCCTAATGATAATAAGCTGGGTACGCAGGTCCTCCAAGCCATCTGCTAAATTCAAGCAAATTTGAGTCTCACTGGTTCTGGTGGCCTTCTGGAAAGAGGGCTGGTCTTGGATAGGTTGTTGGTATTTAGCCTTTGAGTGTAATAAAAAATAATTTTTAAAATGAGTTAGTGGTTATAGGGTTAATAGCTACAAATACTTATTAAAAAGAATGATAGGTAGAGGTTAACATAAAAACTAACAATATAAGTAAAGGAAGGTGAATTGAGATATGCACAGTAAAATAAATGTTTATATGAAAAAAATAAGTTATTAAAATATAATTGAATAACATTATAAAAACAGAATGTGAAAGGGTTAATAATAAGAAGGGGCGTGTTTAAACTAAGGTTCGCAATTAGGTAATATAGCTTAACCAATGGGGTTTAAGGAACTTTAAGCAGTCATTTATTAGTTAATTGAGTTAATTGTTACAAAGTAACTAGAGATGAGCGAGCACTAAAATGCTCGGGTGCTCGTTATTCGAGACAAACTTTTCCCGATGCTCGGGTGCACGTTTCGAGTAACGAACCCCATTGAAGTCAATGGGAGACTCGAGCATTTTTTGCAGGGGACCAAGGCTCTGCCTAGAGAAGGCTGGGTGAAAACCTGGAAACATCAGAAAATGATGGAAACACCACGGAAATGGACAGGAAACTGCAGGGGCAGCATGCATTGATGCCTCTGAGGCTGCCTAATCCCACCATTACCCCAAGTTCTCCTGCAACAGCCTGGTGGTTACCCTCATGACAATTGTGCTCACCCAGACCAAGAAAGGCGAAACACATGCCCATCACATGTTAGGGAAGCACCCAACTAGGTGCAACGAGGGTCCATCACCGCCTGCAGGTGACACCACTGCTCATGCTGGCACTGCTGTGCTATCCCCCGCCCCACGACGCAGGCATAAGCCTGACACAGCATGGTGACAGCGTAGTGACACCAACAAGTGACCAAGTTAGATTGAGGTAGCAGTGAAATGTCTGTAGGTGAGCCTCCCAAAAATTTGTTTTGGAGTGTCTGAAGTTGACCCTCCTAAAAAAGTGTTTAGGAGTGTCTGTAGTTGACCCTTCTGTAAAATATTTTTTTTGTTTTTCCTGTTATTAGTTTATGTACAACCCATGGCTGGCATGGTGGCAATATATAGGTTTGCTTCACAGACGGTCCACTGCACCGTTACATTTTCTTCATCATTGCCAATTACTTTTTCACCAACTGTTGTCTGGCAATGATAAAGGGGAAGGTGAATCCACTGCCAAAGAAAACTGTCATCCTCCTACAAGTCTCCACTTGTTCTCAATTGAAAAGGGGATGTTCTTGCCGTGGCCTTCCTCATAGTGGCCGCTTCTGCGGACGACAGAGGTGGTGTACCTACGGACAGCCTGACCGAACACAATGGCAGACGGGGAGACACTCCCTTATGTAAAATTGTTTTGGAGTGTCTGCGGTTGACCCTCCTGTAAAATAGTTTTTTAATTTTTTTTGTTTTTCCTGTTATTAGTTTATGTACAACCCATGGCTGGCATGGTGGGAATATATAGGTTTGCGTCACAGACGGTCCACTGCACCGTTACATTTTCTTCATCATTGCCAATTACTTTTTCACCAACTGTTGTCTGGCAATGATAAAGGGGAAGGTGAATCCACTGCCGAAGAAAACTGTCATCCTCCTACAATTCTCCACTGGTTCTCAATGGAAAAGGGGATGTTCTTGCCGTGGCCTTCCTCATAGTGGCCGCTTCTGCGGACGACACAGGTGGTGTACCTACTGACAGCCTGACCGAACACGATGGCAGACGGGGAGACACTCCATCATGTAAAATTGTTTTGGAGTGTCTGCAGTTGACCCTCCTGTAAAATAGTTTTCTCATTTTTTTTGTTTTTCCTGTTATTAGTTTATGTACAACCCATGGCTGGCATGGTGGGAATATATAGGGAAGCACCCAACTAGGTGCAACAAAGGTATATCACCCATGCCCATGCTGGCACTGCTCTCCTATCCCCAGCCACACGATGCAGGCATCATGCCTGACACAGCATGGCGGTGACACCAACAAGTGACCAAGTTAGATGAGGTAGCAGGTGAGCCACCCAAAAATTTAGCCTGACGCAGCATGGCGGTGACAACAGAGTGACTGAGTTAGACTGAGGTAGCAGGAGGTGAAGCATGGATGGTAATTCGAAGGAGGAGGGGTTGGAGGAAAAGGAATAGTAAGTCTGAGAAACCATGACAGAGGTAGGCCCCGCAATCCTCCAAGTGGGCAGTACATGAGCAAACCCCAGGGTCAGACTCGGTCAGAGTGACCGAGCTACACGACGGTAGCAGGTAGAGCACATAAAAAATTTAGCGTGGCCCTGTATGTGGATGTTGAGGGCCTGGAGGCTGTCTCCTTGAGAAATGCTCAGGGTGGCCGAACGACGGGCTTGACGGACCCTTTTCGGTTTATTGATTGTCGACATGTTGGCTTACATCAAGTTTAGTATTTGTTCTTATCAGTTCTGGCTGTAGTCTTGGGCAGTCAGACTGTAGGATGGAGAGGCACGTGGAACCTCCTTGGTGGACGGCCGGAGCCTGTGAACGCCGGGCCCCGGGCTATGTGACCAGGAGGTATACGGATCTTGTGCCGGAAGGCCGGGTAGTTTGAAAGCCCGAGGTGCAGAAGTGCCCCAGGAGTGGTGACCCTGGGGTGCCTGAACTCACTGGGGGTGGGATCCCACTGAGCTTCACGGCACATTTGCACAGCACTTCCTTTCTTACTTTTGAGCGCACACACCTCTCTTTGCCCGGTTCGGCTTGCCTGGACTGAACAAAAGAGGAATTTTTTATTCCGGCCGAATGACCGGGCCTTATTTTAGGCACTCATTCACTTATGTATTTATTTTTTTTTATGTCACTGTGTGTTCACTTTCCACGTTGTGTGTCACAGGATTTTGAGGGTTACGGCGCCCTTATGGGTACCCCCCTTGAGGTCTAGGGGGAGTGTGTGTGGCCATCCCGGTTCCGCACTCCCCTGCAAACCCCATGGTCTCCCCTTTCGGGGGGAGACCAGCCTGTTGTTGAGCTCCGTGCTGACTCACCCGGGGTGGCGCCTGGGAGAGAAAGCCGGAGCACAGACGGGGCGTACCCTCGGCTTTGGCTGAGGGTTGCCCATTTGGGTGTACACCCGGCTTCGGCTGGGAGTCACCATTTTGTCCGAGTCCCTTGCAGGTGCCTTCTGGCCCGGA
This sequence comes from Rhinella marina, assembly GCA_900303285.1. Lineage (NCBI taxonomy): Eukaryota > Metazoa > Chordata > Amphibia > Anura > Bufonidae > Rhinella > Rhinella marina. The sequence goes on from ONZH01015289.1 coordinate 22,528, forward strand.
GGGATGAGGAAGGTTCTGGGGGGCCCTTCTTCTTTGGAAGAGGGCCTGCGATGGACCGTAGCCTTGGGCACGTTTTTGTGTGGCACGCTGCACGATTTTGTTGCACTTGGTTTTTGTAAGCACGCTCCTCGGGCTTTAAAAAGAAAAAAAAATTTGTTCTTATCAGTTGTTGTGGCTGTTGGTGGTAAAGGGGTGAACATAGCTGCTTCCCAAGCAGTTGACTTGGGTTCAATTCCCGCCTATTGCATTATGTGGCCCTGCGGAAAAAATGTTTAGAGAGAGAGCCTGTAGGTGGACCTCCGGAAAAATTGTTTGGAGAGAGGGACTGTAGGTGGACTTCCAGAAAAATTGTTTGGAGAGAGGGCCTTTAGGTGGACCTACGGAAAAATTGTTTGGAGATAGGGAATGTAGGTGGACCTCCGGAAAAATAGTTTGGAGAGAGGACCTATAGGGGGCCCTCCGGAAAAATTGTTTAGAGAGAGGGCCTGTAGGTGGACCTCCAGAAAAATTATTTAGAGAGAGGGTCTGTAGGTGGACCTCCGGAAAAATTGTTTGAAGAGAGGGCCTTTTGGGGGCCCTCCTGAAAAATTGTGGTAAAAGAGTGCCAGTTGGACCTCTAAAAAATGGCGTTTTTGGGTCAGCGTTAGGCAAAGACGACAAGGAGGAAGAGGAGTAGGAGAAGTAGAGAAGAGGAATCGGATACATAAGTAATGTTAATCTTTAGCTGCTTCATCCCGGAGGAGATTTGAATTCCGGTGAAATCCAGTCTTTATTCATTTTAATAAGCGTCAGCGCTGTCAGTTGACAGGCGTGTACGCTTATCGGTGATGATGCCACCAGCTGCACTGAATACCCGCTCTGACAACACGCTAGCGGCAGGGCAGGCCAGCACCTCCAAGTCATACAGCGCCAGTTCAGGCCACGTGTCCAGCTTTGAAACCCAGTAGTTGTATGGAGCAGAGTGATCGCTACGGACGTTGGTATGGTCAGCTAGGTACTCCCTCACCATCTTTCTGTACAGCTCCCCCCTACTCTGCCTAGACTGGGGACAGGTGACAGTGTCTTGCTGGGGAGACATAAAACTGGCAAAGGCCTTGGAGAGCGTTCCCCTGCCTGCGCTGGACAAGCTGCTACTCGCCTCCTCTCCCCCGCTACTTGGCCCACAGAACCTTGCCCTCTGCAGCTAGCGGCGTCAGATGGGAAGGATAGTTTCAGCTTGTGCACCAGGGCCTGTTGATATTGATTCACTCTCATACTCCTTTCCTCTACAGGGATGAGAGTGGAAAGGTTCTGCTTGTACCTTGGGTCCAGGAGAGTGAATACCCAGTAATCGGTGTTTGAAAAAATGCTTCTAACGCGAGGGTCATGGGATAGGCAGCCTAACATGAAGTCTGCCATGTGCGCCAGAGTCCCAACACGCAAGAATTCCCACTCCTCATTGGCCTGACTCTCCATTTCCTCCTCCTCCTCCTCCTCCAAGTCCTCCTATTCAGCCCATAGACGCTCAAGAGTTAAGGACTGAGCACTGGTACCCTCTTCTGTCTCGCCGACATCCTCCTCCTCTTCCTCCTCATCCCCCTCCTCCGATACACGCTGAGAAACAGACTGGAGGGTGCTCTGGCTATCAAGCGACGTATCTTCCTCCACCGTCTCTTGTGACAAGCGCAAAGCATCCGACTCGATGCTGAGCAGTGAGTTTTTCAACAGGCAAAGTTGAGGCTGATAATGGCGGCATCGCCGCTGACCATCTGTGTTGACTCCTCAAAGTTGCTCAACACCTGGCAGATATCAAACATCCACGTCCACTCCTCATTGTAGACTTGAGGAAGCTGACTGACCTGACTACCAGTTCTGGTAGAAGTTGACATCTGGCAGTCTACAAAGGCTCTGCGCTGCAGGTAAACTCTGGATAACATGTTTAATGTTGAATTCCATCTTGTGGGCACGTCGCACAACAGTCAATGAGTGGGCAGTGGTCGGCGGCGCTGCGCTGCCCTGAGAGTGACAGCATCTGTGGTCGAATTGCGTAAATGCGCACAGATGCGGCGCACCTTGGTGAGCAAATCAGACAGATTGGGGTATGTCTTGAGGAACCGCTGAACTATTAGATTGAACACGTGGGCCAGGCATGGCACATGTGTCAGTCTGCCGAGTTGCAGAGCCGCCACCAGGTTACGCCCGTTGTCACACACAACCATGCCTGGCTTGAGGTTCAGCGGTGCCAGCCACAGATCGTTCTGCGCCGTGATGCCCTGTAACAGCTCTTGGGCGGTGTGCCTTTTGTCACCTATGCTCAGCAGTTTGAGCACCGCCTGCTGGCGCTTACCCACGGCACTGCTGCTGTGCCTAGAGCTACCGACTGAAGGCGCCGTGCCAACGGATGGTAATTCGGAGGAGGAGGTGGAGGGGTCGGAGGAGGAGGCATAGTACGTCTGAGAGACCGTGACCGAGGTAGGCCCCGCAATCCTCGGTGTGGGCACTACATGAGCGGCCCCAGCCTCCACCAAGTTAACCCAATGTGCCATCAGTGAGATATAGTGTCCCTGCCCGGCAGCACTTGTCCACGTGTCCGTGGTTAGGTGGACCTTTTCAGAAACAGCGTTGGTCATGGCACGGATGATGTTCTGTGACACGTGCTGGTGTAGGGCTTGGACGGCACATCAGAAAAGATAGTGGTGGCTGGGGACCGAATACCGAGGGGCAGCCACCGCCATGAGATTGCGAAAGGCCTAGGTCTCTACCAGCCTATAGGACAGCATCTCCAGGCTCAGCAATTTGGAGATGTGGACGTTGAGGGCTTGGGCATGTGGGTGGGTGGAACTGTATTTCCTCTTGCGCTCCAACGTCTGCTGTAAAGACAGCTGAACGCTGCGCTGGGACACATTGGTGGACGCTGTGGAGGATCGTGGAGGCGAAGGTGTGGTTTTTCGACGGGAGGCGCTCGTGCCGGGGTCCTGGGCAGGGGGTTCACTAGCAGAGGCAGCGAGTGACACAGGGGAAGGAGCAGTGGTGGGACCCGCAGGAGGTGAACGGCCTTGGTTCCATTGAGTGGGGTGTTTAGCACTCATATGCCTCATATGCCTCAGAGTATGCCGGATCGCATTCCAAATTTTCCTGGGAGGGGGCAGACTGGGGGGAAGGAGGTTGAGGTGGAGGAGCCAGAGGAGTGCTCCCTTGGGTAACGTGGGTGGACTGCGTGGAAGACTGACTGGTGGACAAATTACTTGAAGCATTGTCCGCAATCCACAACATCAGTTGTTCTCACTGTTGTGGTTTCAACAGTCCTCTACCACGTGTCCCTGTAAGTTGAGACATAAAGCTAGGGAGTGTAGCTCTGCGGCGTTCCCCTGCTCCCTCATCAGCAGGTACTGTCTCACCCTGCCCAGGACCATGGCCTCTGCTCCCTGCAGTAATTGAATGCCCACGCCCTCGTCCTCGACCCTTAGCCCTGGGGTTCAACATTTTCTGTATATAAGTGTATGATATAAAAAAAAATAAATAAATGGGCCTGCTGTACTGAAACCCACAAACTTGTTCAATCTGAACAAGAAAATATATAGGTGGATAAGTTAGACCAAAATTACGTATGTTATTACGTACCGTGCAGTATGGAGCAATTACACTGAAACTATTAGATTAGGCAGACTTGGTCTGCTTAAGTGCAACCCAGACAAATGTTGCACAGAGATTTTTGTAATGTAGCTGTATCAGTGAGAGCAAAAGACCTTTTTTAATTAATTGACGTACATAATGTGTCACCTGGAGAGAAAATACGGATTGTGGTGACTGAACAGCTGAACTGTGACACACAGAATGGTTCCACACAGCTGTATGAAATGGATTTTTATCACTGAGATAAAACAACAAAAAAACTATTTATATATATTTTTTTTTTTTTGACGTGAAGAAACTATCAGAGAGCAAACTCAGCCCCTGCTCTTTTGACTGCAACCCAGACAAATGTCGCACAGAGATTTTTGTAATGTAGCTGTCTCAGTGAGAGCAAAAGACATTTTTTCTTACATGACCTACAGAATGTGTCACCTGGACAGAAAATACGGATTGTGGTTTGTATATAGGTGGATAAGTTAGAGCTAAATTACGTATGTTTTTACGTACTGTGCAGTATGGAGCAATTACACGGAAACTATTAGATTAGGCAGACTTGGTCTGCTTAATTGCAACCCAGACAAATGTCGCACAGAGATTTTTGTAATGTAGCTGTAAAAGTGAGAGCAAAAGACCTTTTTTACTGACGTGACGTACAGAATGGGTCACCTGGACAGAAAATACGGATTGTGCTTTGTATATAGGTGTATAAGTTAGAGCAAAATTACGTATGTTATTACGTACCGTGCAGTATGGAGCAATTACACGGAAACTATTAGATTAGGCAGACTTGGGTCTGCTTAATTGCAACCCAGACAAATGTCGCACAGAGATTTTTGTAATGTAGCTGTATCAGTGAGAGCAAAAGACCTTTTTTTCTGATGTGACGTACAGAATGTGTCACCTGGACAGAAAATAAGGATTGTGCTTTGTATATAGGTGGATAAGTTAGAGCTAAATTACGTATGTTATTACGTACCGTGCAGTATGGAGCAATTACACTGAAACTATTAGATTAGGCAGACTTGGTCTGCGTAATTGCAACCCAGACAAATGTCGCACAGAGATTTTTGTAATGTAGCTGTATAAGTGAGAGCAAAAGACCTTTTTCTTACTGACATGACATACAGAATGGGTCACCTGGACAGACAATACGGATTGTGGTTTGTGGCGAGTGGATAGCTGAACTGTGATACACACTCCTTTCTCAAGACCAGAGGACATGTAGGGCTATATTAATTTTGTTTATTTTCAATTAGCTATATAGCTACTAGTGCCCATACTTGACATGTGCTCTTGTTTAAAACATAACCTTTAATACTTATAATAATCCTAATCTTATTCAACCTAATTTGACTGTTTTAAAACTATCATTTCACTGCTGGATCTAATTCAAATCACTGTATTGTATTGGCCTATCTGGCTTCTTAATAATTATAGGGACTCTGTCTGGCTGAGCCTTCCGATACTGCGCGCTCGTATCTGGCCCCTATTGGTATCGCTGTTAGCTAATGAGCCCTATTATAGTCCAGCAGTGTCTGTCTTAAAATATGTTCCCACACCTGCCCCCCGACATGTTTCGCCTGGCTTCAGGCGTCCTCAGGGGTTATGGGCAGTGGCACGGGTGGGGGTGTGGCCTAGCGTATTTATGATCTCTGTTCCAGGTGACACATAACCCGGTGACCAATGTCCTTCTCAGACATCGGGTAGTGCTGACCTCAGGTAACATTCACGGCAGGTATTGGATCTTACCTCGACCCGAAGCCGCTCCCTCCCTTCTTCATGCGCAGGTCCTGGGACTTACTCTCCGTAGTGCAAGTTCTTCTGAACTGCGCATGCCCAGGAACTTTAACTTTCTATCTATTGATTTGTATCTACTGCGCATGCGCTGGGACTTAGTCTCCCTAGCGCAGTTGCTTGTTCACTGCGCATGTCCAAGGACTTAAGCTTTCTCTCTATTAGTTTGTACCTACTGCGCATGCGCTGGGACTTAGTCTCCTTAGCGCAGTTTCTTGTTCATTGCGCTTGCCCAAGGACTTTAGGTTTCTCTTTATTCTTTACCATCTACTGCGCATGCGCTAGAACTTTGCCGGCATTATCAATAACTCTTACATAGGCTTAACCTGGATTTAGGTCTCATATCTATGGCTTGATATTTTTATTGACAATACCATTTTTATATATTTTTAACTCTTTTTAGAAAAGGGAAACTCTTTGATTTATTCACTAGGTTCACTTCCCCTCTTGGCAAATTGGTTGGTTATTTATCATTATTCTCTTAACTTAATATTTATTACTTTTTTGAGGACTGGACCCTATTTGATTTATTTCTATATTATGTGATCCATTCTATAGAAATGAGGCAAAAGTAAAGCCTTCATTAAGGCCATTTGGGGCAAGACTTTGTAATCTGTATATCCATTTAGCTTCTTGTTGGGTTAGTTTTGGGTCAATATTACCTTTCCTCAGACCTGCTTTTACTTTGGTGATTCCCCATATTTTGAGGCTACTGCTATCTCCTTTATGTACATTAATGATATGTCTTGATATTGCAGTATCTGCTTTCTTGTTTATATCACTAAAGTGTTTTGACACTCTCCTTCTTAGCTCCTGGACTGTCTTACCAATATAAATTTTCGGACAGTCGCACCCAATGGCATACACTACTCCTGTACTTTTGCAATTAATGTATTCTCTAATTGTATATCTTTTATTATCCACTGGATTTACAAATTCCTTAATTGAACGCATTCTTTTACAGTATAGGCAGTCTCCACATGGATGGGATCCCTGCATTGGTAACCAAGTAATGGCCTTCGATCTTCCCCCTGAGTCATCTCTATAATGACTGTGAATAAGCTTCTCTTTAAGGTTAGTACCCCGTCTGTATGTAATTGTTGGTTTTAAGGGGAGGACTTCCTTTAGATCATTGTCTGCTTTTAGTATGTGCCAATACCTCTGTAGAATCTCCCTCACTTCTCTGCTCCGCTCGTCAAAGGTACCTATGCATCTTATTTGTTTATCAGCATTTTCCCTAATTTTATCTTTCAACAAATCTTGTCTATCTATCTCTTTTGCTCGTCGGTATGCTTTATGTAGAACTTTTTTTGGGTATCCTCTTGCTATAAACTTATTATACAAAATCTTGCTTTCTCTTTCAAATGACTCTACTTTGGAACTGTTCCTTTTAGCACGTAGGTACTGGCCGACTGGTATCCCCTTCTTCAAGGGCTCTGGATGATAACTGTTCCATTGTAAGAAACTGTTTATTGCGGTTGTTTTTCGAAAAACTTCTGTAGATATACTCCCGTCAGGCTGCAGGGTCAACGTCAAATCCAAAAAATTAATGCTTGTATTATTTATCTCTGCTGTAAACTTAAGGCCTATCTCATTTTGATTCAAAATGGTAGTGAACTCGGGAAATTTTTCCTCAGTGCTCTCCCACAAAATTAAAATATCATCTATATAACGACCCCAAAATAAAATATGTGCAATGTAGTCTTTTGTTGATCATGAGATCAACAAAAAAGAGACCAAAGCAATTGAAATTTTGGAAGAATTACAGGCAGAGAGTATAGGAACTGTTCAAAAAATAGAAGCTCCCTTTAGTTCGTTAACACCAAAATCCAGATACACTCCACCCTTTACCAAGTATGCAACAATAAACACCTTTGTTAACCTAGTAACGGAGGATTTGGAAAAAATAAAAAAGTCCAGAGGTAGTAGGCGGAAGAATCTCACTAAAATAGAAGATCAGGCATTACAGTCCCTCATTGAGAATAATATATTGGAGATAAAGATAGCTGACAAAGGGGGAAATGTAGTAATAATGAGCAAAGAGGTATATAAAAAAATGGTGATGGAGTTACTGAATGATGAAAATACTTACCGTAAACTGAGAGAAGATCCTACTGAGAAGTACGTAAGGGAATTGAAGGGGATACTGATGACTGCAAAAGATGAGAGATTAATTACACAGGATGAATTCAAAATATTATACAACCAGAAACCAACAATGGCTACATTCTATGCGATTCCAAAAATACACAAAAAAAGAGATCCAGTACCTGGAAGGCCCATTGTGTCGGGAAACCAGAGTCTATGTGAAGGAATTAGCAGCTATGTCAGTGAGGCGTTAGCCCCATTTGTCCCCAGCCTTAGTTCTTATCTAAAAGACACTAAGGATGTCCTCGTCAGGCTGCAGGAAATACACGTCAGCCGTCAAACTATGATTGCGAGTCTAGATGTGGAGGCCCTATATTCTAGTATTCAGCACAATTTAGGCCTGGAGGCAATACAATATTATTTGAACACGAAGGGTACACAATATAAAGATCACAATGCACTTATACTCACATTATTACAATTTTTGTTAACCCACAATTATTTCACATTTGACCAAAAATATTATTTACAGATCACTGGTACGGCTATGGGGACGATCTGTGCACCTAATTTTGCAAATTTATTTTTAGGGTGGTGGGAAGAACAAACTGTATTCACTGAAAAATATCAAGACTACATTGCACATATTTTATTTTGGGGTCGGTATATAGATGATATTTTAATTTAGTGGGAGAGCACTGAGGAAAAATTTCACGAGTTCACTACCATTTTGAATCAAAATGAGATAGGCCTTAAGTTTACAGCAGAAATAAATAATACAAGCATTAATTTTTTGGATTTGACGTTGACCCTGCAGCCTGACGGGAGTATATCTACAGAAGTTTTTCGAAAAACAACCGCAACAAACAGTTTCTTACAATGGAACAGTTATCATCCAGAGCCCTTGAAGAAGGGGATACCAGTCGGCCAGTACCTACGTGCTAAAAGGAACAGTTCCAAAGCAGAGTCATTTGAAAGAGAAAGCAAGATTTTGTATAATAAGTTTATAGCAAGAGGATACCCAAAAAAAAAGTTCTACATAAAGCATACCGACGAGCAAAAGAGATAGATAGATAAGATTTGTTGAAAGATAAAATTAGGGAAAATGCTGATAAACAAATAAGATGCATAGGTACCTTTGACGAGCGGAGCAGAGAAGTGAGGGAGATTCTACAGAGGTATTGGCACATACTAAAAGCAGACAATGATCTAAAGGAAGTCCTCCCCTTAAAACCAACAATTACATACAGACGGGGTACTAACCTTAAAGAGAAGCTCATTCACAGCCATTATAGAGATGACTCAGGGGGAAGATCGAAGGCCATTACTTGGTTACCAATGCAGGGATCCCATCCATGTGGAGACTGCCTATACTGTAAAAGAATGCGTTCAATTAAGGAATTTGTAAATCCAGTGGATAATAAAAGATATACAATTAGAGAATACATTAATTGCAAAAGTACAGGAGTAGTGTATGCCATTGGGTGCGACTGTCCGAAAATTTATATTGGTAAGACAGTCCAGGAGCTAAGAAGGAGAGTGTCAAAACACTTTAGTGATATAAACAAGAAAGCAGATACTGCAATATCAAGACATATCATTAATGTACATAAAGGAGATAGCAGTAGCCTCAAAATATGGGGAATCACCAAAGTAAAAGCAGGTCTGAGGAAAGGTAATATTGACCCAAAACTAACCCAACAAGAAGCTAAATGGATATACAGATTACAAAGTCTTGCCCCAAATGGCCTTAATGAAGGCTTTACTTTTGCCTCATTTCTATAGAATGGATCACATAATATAGAAATAAATCAAATAGGGTCCAGTCCTCAAAAAAGTAATAAATATTAAGTTAAGAGAATAATGATAAATAACCAACCAATTTGCCAAGAGGGGAAGTGAACCTAGTGAATAAATCAAAGAGTTTCCCTTCTAAAAAGAGTTAAAAA